>OX155968.1:719210-975910 GCA_944548615.1 Micropterix aruncella
CCGTACGACTCCAGCCGCGGGCCTCGAGTTGTGCGGCTGGAGTCGCCACAACCGTCGCTTAGGAATGACACCTCTATAAGCCAATAAGCACGTGAGAGTCCATCGCCTTGCCGCGAGGCACTGGGGAGTGAAACCGGCGGGCTGACCTCACGCCCTCGCTACCAGATTTGGCCGGATTACTCTGTTTCCTGTCTGGTCGCCTGTTCGAAGTCGCTTGCGCGACCTCTATCTTATGTTAAGGGTAGTTCGAATTTATTGCGGATCGTGGCGCCTTTGCCCGTTTTCACACAGTATCGGATAGCCAACGGGTCGTATCAAGATCAGCTGACAACAGGTTAACAACCACCCCGCTTCTTAGGAAACGTGTAAGATCAATCCCAGACCATCACGTTTATTAGCCAGAGTGCACGGTCGATTGGCTGGCTCCGCACGATGCGCAAACCTCCACAGCGCTCGTAGGTCATTCCCCAGAGGCTCTGATCCACCTGCCGTGACGGGGAAACAGAGTCCTTTCCAGGATCGACCCTCTTCGAGGAGGCTACCGCATGGGGATTGAACCGGGAGTTGAGCCGACCAAAGATAACGAGCAGGTCATATGGCCCAAGCCGCACAGGAACCATTAGCTGCCACTGTGACAACAACTAGGGTTGTCAACTACAACGGGCTAACCCGTCACAGGAAGTTGTGACGATAGTGATCGTTCTATCTCCCGCGAGCGTAGATGACTAGAGACAATACAAGACGGTAGTCTAGCTAAGCGAACATGACCGACAGAGGCCAGCGCCTTACTACCAGGCACCGGGAAAGGTAACCAGCGAACAGCCTCTCCCCCTGGCTTCTAATTTCGGCCAGATTTCTCCGGTTTGAGGTCCCTTGTGTGGCGTTAATTCGGTGTCTACCGAATCCATCGCGGACCACGACGTCCT
This sequence comes from Micropterix aruncella, assembly GCA_944548615.1. Lineage (NCBI taxonomy): Eukaryota > Metazoa > Arthropoda > Insecta > Lepidoptera > Micropterigidae > Micropterix > Micropterix aruncella. Next base: position 720,137 of record OX155968.1, read on the forward strand.
TTGCCCGGCTGTTCACCCGATATCGGGTAGCCGAATGGTCGTTTCAAGAGCGGCTGCCACGAGTTGCCCCCGCTCTATACAAACGCCGTACGGCGTGCAAACGTCCAGGAGCGCCCTAACTACGTTTCACAGGGGAACTGGCCGCTGGCACAGAGTACTATCCGGGCTCGCACCTCTGCTTGGAGGAGTCCGGAGAGGTGTTGACCTGTGAGTTCGGCTGACGCTAACATATGGGTCATTATGACTCAACTGCACTAGACCTATTAGCTCCCATTGTCACTGTGGCAACATACCGGGCTCCTGCAAATCCTTGCGTCTTTGCGACGCTACGCAGTTGCGTCACGTCGCATGACGTGCAGTCGTGCAACGCCTATGGAAGGTCACATCTATAGGCGTTTTCTTCAACGCGATGTTTCTTTGTCGCTTCCTCGTGGCGACAGCGTTTTGAGTGTGATTAATTTTGATGTGGAAGGTGCGCTTTTAAGTCGCGCTGCTGTCGTCGGCGGCTTTTCAAAGCGACCGCGCTAATTGCGTTGCGTTTGCGGTTATACGGTCGTTTTCACGACGGCGAAGTACAGCCAGTGAGCACTGAGCGCTCGCCCGCCGCAACATACAATGCAACGCACTCAGTCGCACACTTACACCTACAGAAACAATAACCTAGAGGTCGACACATGCTACATGGGAGAATATTTCTAAACAGCAATTTACTGTAACCAACACACCGTCAGGATATAAACGAATTTACGGTGTGAAGTTTGTAGCACCCGACGTTTCGGCGATGTTGCTACCGCCGTTGACAAGGATAGACTGAGCTGCTGCTGCTGTTACTTCACAGATTTAACGGGGGGGGGGGGGGGCGGCGGATTCGACGCGAGCAAATTTGAAGGTCCGACGTGCACACAACACGACTGGCGTAGTTTATTTATTAATTATTATTTAGTTTAGTTAACAGCATGAACTTAAGATTAGATACATATTTTTTAAAAACCATGTTCCTATGCCGATTATAGCCGTTCGAAATGATTTGAAAAATATTTTACTAACTAAATTATGAAACAAAATTTATTTATTTTATTTTATTTATTTAATTATCAATTACTATAAAACATTGCTTTTGCTTATAAAAATAACAGGAATCGAATGGCAAAACCTATTTGATTCTGTCACCCAACTGGGACTAGCCAGTTCTAGAATGGACAGGACTCTAATTTTACAATAAATTATGTAAAAGTTTTTATTAAAATGTTCATAAAACAAAATTGCACTAAACTATGATCCTCAAAAGAAAAAAGAATCACATAGAGCTAGACAATCAGAGAATTTACATAAAACTAAAGTAAAGAAAAAGATAAATCAATAAAAAAAATATTCAAAAGTCAATAAGTAATATTTAATATATGTTAAGAAATATAAAAATTAATATAAAATAAAGTACAATTCATTGTCAAAACAATGTATAACAACAAAATGAATGAATGGTAATTAGTTGAATGTTAAAATATAATCAACATACATACTATTTAAAAACATATTAATAATTTGTGCACCTAAGTTTTATTAAACTATAATTTCTAACATTTGATGTATGGTTAGTAATAAATAAATCCGTAAATATTTATTAGTTGAGAGAAAACTGATTCCTACCGTGCGGAAACATACGATAGTCCCCCCGACGTATGTAGACGGCAAGTGTAACTTTGCCGAAACGACGGGAAAACTCATCGTCCAATTCCACATGGCAAGGACTCTCCCCCCCCCCCCACCAAAATGTGCGAAGTAGCAGCGTTGTTTGCCGCCTAACCTGGACAACGGCGATTGCAACATCGGCGAAAAGTAGTGTTCTACAAACTTCGCGGTAAATTCGTTTTTGTCTTATTTATAATGTCAAATAACCGCGATAATCTTCGATTTCATAGCGTAATTAATTTATTATTTATTAATATTATGATTTATTTGGACTGCCCGTGCAGAATACAGAATGTTTTGCTGATACATCCAGATCAGATCTTGTAAAGCTAGGTATAAGCAATATTATCAAGTTTTTAGGTACCGATCGAGTCTGTTTTTAAATTCTTCAGATAATAGTTTATTCCACATGCCACCACACTATTTTGCAGTTCGTTCGTTCGCACTATTAACGTTCTTAATAGATTAGATTTAAATTTTGCACGGTCGAGGTTTTTGCTGTGACCTGGAAGATTTGGGTTGACGTAGCATTTGTAAATATTCTTTAGCCCAGGTACATCGTAATAATTTGTGTGAATTTTATCTCAACCAGGTCTCCTCTTTGTCTTCTTTGTTTGACAGTAGTCAGTTCAAGTAGTTTCAGGCGATCATAGGAATTATGACGATCGCTGTTTGTCGTGGTATGTTATTATACAGGTGCGGGGGTCTAACCGGTACTAAGGAAAAATACCATAATTATTTCAATTTTTGTTATTATTTGAAAATTTCGGATAACATTGTACATTATTTAAAAAGGCAGAATTGAGCTAGCTGATAGAATTCGTTGTTCAGACAGCAATGGCACAAAAAGTGTCTTAGCATCTCTAGAATAACGCCTCTAGCTTTGTTGTAGGTCATTTCTGAATATCGCTGTTGGTTTACCATTTAAAAAAATATATATGACTGGTAGAAAATAAAGATTTCAAAATTTAAACTGTATATCGTGATTATTATAGCCGAAAAAAATCAATGAAATCGAAGAGAAGATAACGATATAGTTTTGAAACCGAATGCAAATAAATTACCGCGCTTGTAGAACACCGACGTATTGTATGTTACTTTATCATTTGATGGTGACACCACAACGGGCAACCCTGTTACCTCAGGGAGTTTAATCAACACGGGTCTTTCTATCTCCCATAGAGTGAACGCGAAGACTCAGCGGACAAAGACAGTCCACTGTCTAGCAGCTCAAGCTCCGTGATAGTCCAACGCCTTACCGGGAGACACTGGGAAGAGCATTCATCGGGCAAACCTCGCGCCCTTACTACCAGATTTGGACGGATTTCTCTATCGTCCAGTCTGGTCACAGTTTTGAGGTCGCTTACGCGGCCTCTACCTGACGTTAACGGGTGGCATAGAATGGCAAACTGGTCGTTTCATAAGTAGGTGTTATCCTGATGATTATAGCTACTCTTGGTCAAAAACCGCTCCCGCAGCTTAAGAAACGTATCAGACCGTTTTCAGATCGTTTCCAGATTGGCTAACGCCACACGATGACAAACAGGTCATATGGCCCAAACTGCACCGAACCGTTAGCCGCCATGTATGTAGCTTAACAAATACAAAATTTAGTAAAGTCTCTATGTGATATCGTGTGTCAACCAGATTTTTGTGCTTTTTATATTCGATTATAAAATAAATCCTCGCGGCAGGTACACTGACAAAAACACATGAATCATGTTGAAACTGCAGTATACTATTAATTCTGCATTGACCGTATGGCAAATGTTAATACATATAATCGAGTAATGGAGTTAAAACGAAATTCCTTGTAATTCAATAAAATTACGAAACATCGTTATCTATACTATCAATACTAATATTAAAAGAGTTAAGTTTGTGAGGTTGTAGGAAGTAATCTCTGGATCTACTGAACCGATTTTGAAAATTATTTTACCAATAGAAAGCCACGTTATTTGTGAGTGTCATAAGCTATATATTAATCCGAAAACTTAAAAGACTTTTTCGTGGTAGTTGGATTTGCAAAGTAAATCGGAGAAAAAACGGTCGAACGAAAACGTTTTTAACTAACGCTGCTTTAACGATGAGAGATATATGATTGAGTTCTAGAGAAAAGTTGTAGAGCTTGAAAAAAGTCAGCGACAGCATATGTCTAAAAAAGTAGTTTTTTATATTAAAAAAATAATTTAAATCGTTAGGTCATGTTTATTGGTCATATCATCAACAATTATGAATTCTTATCAAAATAAGTAAATTTATCGTCTCTAGTGTTTAAAACAAAAGACTTTTCTCTTAGACTGCATATAATTTCCCTTTTACTGCATAAATGGTTAAAGAGATATGACACTCATAAGAAGGCACTCACAAATAACGGTATTATATTCAAATTGGCATGCAAATACATACATACATATGCAGTAAAAATATAACCCTTCTTTTGGCAGTCAGGAAATAAATCATAGCACTCAGTACTAACCGAACCACACTCATAATTTCATCACAGGTAATAAGTGTTACCGCCCAACGAAGTGGGCACGGGTCAGCTATAGTTAGTTTTATATAAAGCCGTAATAACAACATGGAAATGTAAGAATCAATCCAATATTTTTCTCAGTGTATAACCCGATCTTTCGAATCTGCTCTTGTTTAATAGAATGGGTTCCGGAATGAGCCATCGCTAGGTGACGGCCTTAATTTGCTCCGGATGCCGATTGTTTTTCCTCGATTCAAATGCAAACCGAGCAGTTTCTAAAGGCGTAGTTTTCTTGTAGTTCTCTTTTATCGTGTAGTGAGAAAGAGCGGCAAAAGTACTCGAAAGCAGTGAAAGAAACGTGTGAACGCGTATCGGCGACGACACAAAGAGGCGAGAGAAGTCGCTCTAATAGGCGGGAGCGGGCGATACGCGCGTTGATGAGCCGATTGCTGAAGGTATGAAAGAGCGCGGCTGCCGCGTGCTGTCGAGATAAGTCACAACGCCCGGTGAGGTGTCCGTCTGATTGACACCCCAAATCCATCAACAGCAGAGTATGTTATAAAGCGAGAGCCGGTGACGAAAATAGTTGCGGCGTTTCAGTAGAAAAATATTTCATTTCATAATTTCATTGATTATACATACAAATGCAACCGCCAGGGCCATGATTGCCATGCCATGAGGGCCATGTTTTTTCAAATTTTGTACCCATTTAAATTACTTAAAAAGTAGAGCCTTATTGTCTGATTATTTTATATGGTCTTATATCTGTACTTTTAGTTTAAAATGCATAACGTATATTTAATTTGCTAATTAACATTTTACTGACAATTTGAATATTACGATCAATAATTTTACTATGTATCTTTTCGAATTACTAACTACTTAAAATATTAGGCTTCTATTTTGATTATTTATATTTATAGTTCGACAATTTAGTAGTTAATTCTTGACTACCTATGTATGTTCAGTAAAGAGTAGTAACGAGACTTATGTACTACCTAACACAATTATTTTGACACGTCCAAGACCGCTCGTCTTTAGCCGTTAATTGGACACGACGAAAATGTAAATGTAAATGTACATATATATTACTAGAGTTGTCGTCTACAACGGGCGAACCCGTCACCTCAGTAAGTTTTAACGAAATTTGATCGTCTGTCTTCGGTGAGGTAAACGCAGAAGGCTTAGGACAAAACAGTCCACTGTCAAGTTCCGCCACAAGCTCGTAAGAAGCCAACGCTTTACCGCGAGATAGCCAGGTATGTTAGCCAGCGGGCCGACACTCGCACCCTTACTTCCAGTTGCAACCAAATTACTCCGGTCCTCTCCCTTATGTAGCGGTGAAACGGTGTCCACCGACTCTATCGCGGACCACGGCATCCTTTGCTCGGCTGTTCACCCGGAATCGGGTAGCCTATGGTCGTTTCAAGAGCAGTCGCCGTAAGGTCAACAACTACCCCCGCTCTATAGGAGACAGTACTGTTTCCAGACTCCCCCGACTGTGTCAGAATGCATAATCTTTTGGCTGACCCACACGGTGCGCAGACCGCCCAGGAGCGCCAGAAGATTGACTCCTGGGGAGAACTAGCCCTCACGCCAGAGTCCTGCCCGGGCTCGTTTACATGCGTGGAGGCCGCCGGATGGGCCCTGCGAAAAAGTCGTTTAAGGAGTAGGTACCTTCGGGGTTTCTTGGCAATAAGGATGCGTTCCAAAAACCAAAGAACATTTCATGAAAAACGCGTTCCAAAACCAAATGAATGATAGATAGTACGACGCGCCCTGTTTTCTAGGCGCTTTAGTGAAACAAGGCCTTTTCAAACACTTTAATTTGGCGCCCCTTTAAATTGCCACCCGGGGCATGTACCCCAGTTTGTCCCCCTCCCCCCACCCACCCCACCCTCACCTCTTAGATCCGCTTCATTACGATTTTATAATAGACACTTGAATAGATATTTTTACAAACTGCTTTGGGCAAACTACCGCGGTAGTTTTCTCGGATATATTATGAAAAACGGGTAGAAATGCTCACGAACAATTTTCATATACCCTTTAACATTCCTCACGGTTGGTTTATCGGAGATATTTTTATGTCTACGGACGGTTGGTTTATCGGAGATATTTTTATGTCTACGGCAGTGTGATAAAGTAATTAGAGCGACCGCGCTCGCAGCCCACAAATGAAGACACGTTACGTTGCGTTCACACACGAATAAGAGACGATTCGTTCACACATACGGTACAGCGTAGGTTGAGTTATTTGTAGAAATGTATAGATAGGGCCGTATGTTTAAAGAAGTACATATAAAAAAGTATTTAAAAAATGTCATTTGTCGTTTCATGAATATTTATTACAGTCCTACCGTTGATTATATTAGAGGATATGATTGCTTGATGCTATAGTTTGTTAAGGCAACCCTTCTGGGCTGGCGACATGCAGGTGGCACTGATAGCATTGTCCGGCGAAACTAATAGCAATTGATTTGTTCATCTATACTAACATTAAAAATGAATAGTTGTTTTAATAAAGGACTGCAATTGATTATATAAACCCAATATTTAAGCAATGATAACATTCAATTATTAGTGCCATTTATCGCATTTTTATATAGCCTGATTACATCACAGAGATTAGAATGCCATCTATTAGTCTATTTGAACATAAAGCGCATAATTATTACGTATTGCAACCTGTATACTAAATAAAATTTAGCATCTGTATGTAAATAACCTTATCATAGTAAAATCCTAGCTGCTAATACTTAGTTGGTACGGCATTGAGCAATCTAGATGGAAATCGTAGTTCCAAACATTCATTAACCCCTGGAATGCCAATACCACCGTTCGGTGGTTTTCCGTTGCGAAAATTTGCGGGGGACCGACCGCCGTATCTATGCATTTATATGCGGTAAAAGTCGCCTTCACCGAATAAGAGCCGGTCCACGCGATGCGGTGCGGCGCCGCGCCGCAAAGATTTCGCCGTACGGGCGTACACACGTACAGTGCACGGTGCGGCGCCGCAACGTTCCTACGACGTTGCAGTGGGCGAATAACGTAGAACTAGTGAAATGAGGTAGTCAATGCCAATATCCTTTTCGTTGGTACTCATTTTAAACACTTCGATTAAAAATTAACAAAAATACGTGAAAACAAATGAAACAGGCAAGCATGCACCCTCATTCGACTGCACTTAACAAGTGAGAGGTGCCGCTCCGGCGTATATTACCGGTTTGCGTGCGGTGCGACGCCGGAACGCACCGTGTGACATACCATGATATTTGTATTTAGGACGCCACAGCGGCACCGCTCAGGCGCCGCGCCGCATCGTGTGGCCCGGCCCTAAGCCACCATTATTATCAGTATTCGTTCACTACCACCCACTACAAACACATTTTCGAGGGTTAGAAACATGCCGTCGTGAATTTCATTCCCATGGCTGGCCTTCTAAGGGTTAATCTCTAAAAAGCACTTCATCTGCAGTCGCGTGGGGTCGTCCAATGAATAGCCCTTAATTGCAGAAATTGGAGACACTTCATTGCGGTCAATGTCAATCAGTTTAAACCTTTTTTGATCAATGTTCCAGTAAAAAGTGACAGAAACATTGCACTTCAGATATGGGCATATCAGCATTTTGCTTCTCGTCCATATCTCTTACAGCCTTGTCTTTATTTTGATGCATTTAGTTCGTTTTTGTGTTAAATTCATATAAATAAAAATTGTCAACTACAACGGGCGAACCCGTCACCTCAGGAAATTTTAAAGATTAGCGATAACGATCTCCCGTGAAGTGAGCGCAGAAGACTTGGACAAAACAGTCCACCGTCAAGCTCCGCCACATGCCCGTAAGAGGCCAACGCCTTAACCGCGAGATAACCAGGAATGTTACCCAGCGGGCTCACACTCACGCCCTTACTTCCAATTGCGACCAGATTACTCCGGTCTCTCGATTGGTTACGAGTTCGAGGTCGCGGACCACGGCATCCTTTGCCCGGCTGTTCACCCGGAATCGGGTAGCCGATGGTCGTTTCAAAAGCAGTCGCCTTAAGGTCCGCATCCACCCCCGCTCTATAGAAACAGTACTCCTTCCAGACTCCCCCGACTGTTAGTCAGAGTGGGGGGCTAACGGGCTTGGGGGGCTAACGGGCTAACCTAACGGTTTGGGGGGCTAACGGGCCCATGATGAGTTGGCCACGATGACCCATGTGTACAGGGTCGGTCACACTCACGGGTCAACACCCATCCGACGGCCTCCTCGCATGGGGTGCGAGGCCTGGGTAGGACACTGGGTCAACCAGTCTCCCCTGGGAATCAAACCTCTGGCGCCCCTGGACGGTCTGCGCACCGTGCGGGGTTTGCTCCAATCGGTTGTGCTTTCCGACTAACAGTCGGGGGAGTCTGGGAACTGTATTGTTTCCTATAGAGCGGGGGTGGTTGCGTACCTTATGGCGACTGCTCTGGAATTGACCATTGGCCATCCGATCCCGGGTAAGAGGCGGGCAAAGGACGCCTTGGTCCGCGAAGATTCGGTGCACTCCGTTTCACCGCTTCATAAGGGAGAGGACCGCGCAAGCGACCTCGAACTCGGAACCAATCGAGAGACCGGAGAAATCTGGTCACAATTGGAAGTGAGGGCGCGAGTTCTCGAGCCCGCCGGGTTTACTCCTGGCTTACTCGCGGTAAGGCGTTGGACTCTCACGGGTTGTGACGTAGCTGGACGTAGAATGTACTGTCCAAAGTCTCTACGTTCACTGCAGGGCGATAGAACGACTAATCGTTAAAACGTCCTGTGGTGACGGGCTCGCCCGTTGTAGTTGACACCGCAAGATGTTAGTCAGAGTGCACAATCGATTGGCTTACGCCGCACGGCGCGCACACCGTCCAGAAGCGCCAGAAGGTTGACTCCTAGGGGAAACTAGCCCTAAGGCCAGAGTCCTGCCCGGGCTCGCACTTCATGCGTGGAGGCCGCCGAATGGGCGTTGACCCGTGAGTGTGACCAACCTTGAACAGAATGGGTCTTCGTGGCCAACTCAGGCCTATTAGCCCCCATATAAGTAGAGATACATTCTTACTACATTATTAAGTGATTCGTTATAAAAACATTGAAAACTACGATTTAGAACAAATATTTCACTTGGTGGCAGCAGTTGATCACTGCTGATATTCCCATCTTAACCCCTCAGGCCTCGGCTGCTCAGCCGGTTGACAATTTGACAGTCCATTTTTTTTTCGTAAAAAGTAGTAAAAAAATTGAATTATGACACTGTCTCACCAAAACATTAATTACTGCCAAACCACTGTACCCATAATTAAAATAAAAACTACATTTTGTTCCCGATTAAATTTGCCATTAGAATATTGGAATATAATTTTAGAAAACAATAAATATTATTTTTTATGGTCAATCAAAATTCACAAAAAAAAAAACTTCCATTTAGGTAGTGTTTTAGATTATATCTCGGAATATATTAATTTAATAACATATTTGTAAATTGATTTTGAATAAGTATTAAATTCGTAATACATCCGTAATACTTTGTTTCACTTGGTTTCATACAAAAATAATAAGATATTGAGGGCCGAAAACAGTTTCATATAATGATAATTTTCGAGTAACAAAATATTTTTCGCAATTAAAATATCGGCAGTTCCAACTTTGAATTATGTAAGATAACATCTTTATAAGATGATTTAATTATCTATCTTCGTATTAGAAGCGACATAAAGGGCAAATGTATTAATATTTTCTAATAAAATCCAAATATGTACATACATACTGCAATATCACGTCGCTCAACCGCGGCAAAATGATGAAAAACTGTCACTATGAGAAATCACATTGCTCACTTATCAGAAGTAATTTCTGATATATAAACTGACACAGACACTCCGTAATTCCAGATTAATATATGCATTCGAGCAAATATCAACAAATAGCATGGAATATCACTTTTAAAGTAGATTTAGCTAGGCGCTCCGTGGGCGCTCCGCAACAACAATCCGCCATTTTAGGATGATGAAATCTATAGGGCCGACATGACATAAATCGATTATCGATCGATATCTGGATTTAATTAGACCAAAATTATATCGAATTCTGAATGTTCGGTATTACTTGTAAGTAAATATGGGAAAACTTAAATATGTGTATAAATAAGTATTTCAAATATGAATAATATGTGTAAACTTTGCGATCACGAAAAACAACGCGAAAAACTCCGAAATTTTGGGACTTTTTTCACTGTTTGCTCTAAAAGTCATAAACTATACGTTTTTCGACAAACATTAAACAGTACTTTCTTAAAGATAATTAAATTTAAAACAATTTAAGCCTAATCGCAGCTCTATAAACCCTATAGGGACCAATCTATGGCCCTTCAACTATGGTTTATTTTTCCCGAAAATTGATATTTTTAAGTTTTGCAAGTGAGCAGAATATTGGCAAAATCCCTCATCAATAAATGTGGGAATACTTTTATGTCTATAAGTATTTAAAAAATAAATGAATTATGAATAATGTGTACTTATATTATATAAAGAATATGAGTATATAGGTACTTAGGTACATATAAAGTTTTGGGATATTTTAGAATATTGAAAGTGGTTTATCTACGTAAATAATTACATTTCCGATGGTGTGTTAACATTTGTGATACGCTATATATACCTATATAGAGAAAAATGTAGCTAAATAAAGAATTGTGTTGTGGGAAATATGATGGTGCATTTGCAAATTAAAATGATTTGAAAACACACGTCCACTCTTATAAAGGGTGCAATTACGCTTCTCGCATACTATTCTATCTGACTGCTGTCATAAATAAATCCCTTCGCAGGATACAAGGTCAAAATAGACAAAAGTTTGCGTGTTTGCAGTGTGACGGGACATTCATATATTTGATAAAACAGAACGACAGTCGCAAACGAGAGCCTGTCTTTTGTTAAATATCGTGTCATTACGCATCTCGTATCTTCACAGATAGATTAGACAGACAGATTCTATCTGTCTATCTATTCTATCTGTAAGCTGTATTCTATCTGTCTGCTGTTATAAAGATCCCTGCGCAGATACAAGGTCGAAATAGACAAAAATTGTGGTGTTTGCAGTGAAAATAGGTATACATATACCTAAAATGAATATGTGTATAAGTTTTTAAGTTTAAGCCTATCAATGTAACTGCAAATCCTACAATTGAAATATTCTGTTTTTTTTTTTTTTTTAAACTAGATGTTTTTTGATTTTCATCAATCTCAAATTCTATTTAGATCGATCAATAATCAAAATCTAATTCAGCCTAAATCAAATTCAAGCCTAATTCAAAAACATTAATCGCAGACATAGCCACGTTTAGTAAGATATTGAAGTTTATTGGTTATGTTCATTACAAAAAATAAAAAAACACATCTCATAAATCAAAATATTCTTTATTTATATGAAAAAATTTGAAAAACTTATTTTTTCTTTATGTAGTAGTTTTTAAAACAGCAACATTACAATACAATACAGTAGAATACAGTAACAGTGCAATACATTAGAAACATAAAACAGTACAAAATTTTACTTTCAAAGATACATTTTTTAAGAGATAATATTCAAAAGCGCTATAACAAACATCTTTTGTGTTTTAGCAAATGAAGCAATTGAGTAGTTAGTTAGTTAGCAATTGATGTAGTTGTTTGTAGTGGTGAAGTTGGTTGTTTATGTGCGAGTATGGTAGGGGTACGATGGCTTCGAGTCCGTATACCGGTGTATCTGACCCTTTACGGGCTAGTTCATCCGCAGCATCGTTCCCTCTCGAGTTACTGTGTCCCTCGATCCATTGCAGTGTCACCTTATTGCCTTTTTCGCATACCTCTAAGTTAATGGCATTCGTATATGAGTCCAGATGTAAGTATCGCTTCCTAGTACTTGTAGTACTGACTTGCTGTCTGATTGTATTGAGCAATGGATAACATGTGTTTATGGTGGCTGCGCTCCTCGGTGGGCTCGTATATGAGTCCAGATGTAAGTATCGCTTCCTAGTACTTGTAGTACTGACTTGCTGTCTGATAGTATTGAGCAATGGATAACATGTGTTTGTGGTGGCTGCGCTTCTCGGTGGGCTTCGAGGGCGTCGGACGGCAGCGGCGAGGCGTTCACACACAAACATTACTACTGTTAGCCCACAAACAGTAGTAAAAGATTTATAAAGAAGTTACATAAAAAAGTAACTTTTTTAAAAATCTTTCTCTCTCTTGCACTCTGTCCCTCTCTCACACATAAACACAGTCTCTCATATCATTGACCCCCAGATTCTAACGATTCATGACTCCATCCATCACTTCATTCTTCACCAATCATCCATCGTACGTACTTGAAATAAGGATACTGTGGGTATACTACTGTAAACTACCTACTATTATATCCACACGGGCAAAAATGACTACACAACCGAGAAAGCAATGCAATAAATGTTAAAGACTCGCGGTTTAACACTTTCGCTATAGAATTAATTACTGTATACATTGAATGAATTGAATGAATTACTCTAAAGTGTGATAATTTTTAAAACAAGGATCGATGCAGAGTGGTACATCGCAAATTTCACATATAAAAGTGGTCCTCTTCCGTTTTCCATCGCGTTTTAAGCACCATAAGCAACTAGCCCGCTTCCGCTCACCGACGGACCCAACGACCAGTGCAGCACTACGCGCAAAATGCTGTGTACCGTCAAGTCGCAGTGAAATATGGTCACGGTTTACACTTTGGTGACGACGCGGCTTAGGGACAAGGGGCAAATGCACGTCAGTGATTGCACTGATTAAACTTAGTCGGAAAACTTCTTGCCGAACAGTTGTGGCTACACTCCTATGGAAGAGGATACAAGCGTTTAATATAGACGCATTGAGAAGCCTCTTGAATAGCTTTTTGCTCCATTTGGCGTTCCTTTTTCTTTCTATTAGAAAAGGCTCTAGCATTTGGTCTTTCTTGTCGACCCCGCCCATGGATTTATTGTAGTCGCATATCACCTTGGGTTTGTAGAGTGACGGCCTACCAGGTCTAGCAGCCACTTGGACCACTTCAATACCATGGCAAGTGGATGTAGTGTACACAGTTTTCTTGTCCTGGAAAGCCATCACTACAACATCCCCAGAATGTCGAGCTACGAAAGTTCCATCTGCCGGTATGACGTGCTGAATGAGTGGTGACACATGCTTCCGCGATTTGCGCAAGGCGCCAACACAATCGGTTTTGTTCCGTTTCAGGAACCTCGATAAAACGGGGGAGTTGAACCAACTGTCCAAGAATAATTGGTGTCCCTTGCCGAGCAGCGGCATCATAATTTGTCTTACAATGTCAGTGCTCTTCGGAAGATTTGATCGATTAGTAGTATCTTTGCCCATGTAAATGACGAACGACCACAGGTAGCCCGTAGCCGGTTCGCAGATTTCGAAGGATTTGATGCCGAAACGAGCAGCCTTCGTTCTGATAAACTGTTTGAAGGACAGTTTACCCTTCCACAATGTCAAAGATTCATCAATTGATATCTGTTGCTCCAATACATAAGCCTCTTGAAACTTCGCATTCAAGTGCTCAGGTATGGGGCCAAGAGAGAACAACTTAGATGATTTCTTATTGCGGGTTTCGTTATCTACAAAGTGTAGAGCTCGATTTAAATTTTCATAACGAGCCTTTGAAAAAAGTTTTCTAAACGAGTCATGTTTTAAGAACTCATTTGAAGAAAAGCACGATTTTATAGTCGGCATTTTGACAATCCCGATCAACATCCAAAATGTAAAAAGTATCATTATTTCATGAACGTTAGTGTCATACCAATCTCTCGCAAACCTCTCCGAAGACGCCTTCAATCCTTGAGCATATCGATTGGTCTCACAAACGATATGCTCCAGAATTTCGTCGTTCCAGAAAGTGCGGAAAGCATCATACGCATTCTCAACTGGCACGACAGGTCCAGGGTTTTCGACCAGAAATTCCTCTGGCCGCCCAGCGAAAGAATCCATGGGCGACCAGTTGAATATTATCGCGTCCCTGTCCCCATCGAACAAATCTGTCACTACATCATCTGCATATTTCCTTGCTTTTTGACTCGCGTCACTAACCCTAGCACTCCGCTCAGCCTTATCCATCTTATCTTTCAGTATTCTCGGAATTACTTCATCAGTCACACAGCCTTCCACAATCATATCGCCCCTACCAACGCGCGCCGTTGCCGCCCCTCCTCTTCCTCCGCGTCCTCCGTGTCCCTCTCTGCTTCCGCGTCCTCGTCCAGCAGCGTTTCGTCCAGCTCTCGCTACCAAGTACACTGGTCTGAAAATGAAAAAACGAAAATGATTAAAATTTAAAATTAAGATATATGTAAGAAGATCTACTAAGTACTAACCTTCGAGTCGACAGACTCGCACTTGCCAGTGGACTTGTCAGCGGACTGAACTCGGGTGAAGGACTGCTGGACGAGGACCCGGAAACAGGGGACACAGGGCGTTCCGTCGGCGGTGACCTCGACGTAGACCTCCGCTGAAATTTACAAAAATAGAAGAAGAGTTCTCGAATTCATTTTATATTTATCATATCCTATTTATAGTAGTTTTATACCTCTCCTATCAGAGGATCAAACTGGTGGCTCGGACCAGCGCTGGTTGACGGCGTGGGCGACGAACGTGCCGACATGACGCCGCTTTAGAAAAGAACAAAAAAAAATTATAATATTCTCTGAAAATAATTTGTACCCAATACTTATATTTATACTTACCAAGGTCGTTGAGTCCCTCCAGGACTCATGGAGAACACAGGCATGTCGGGCATGTCCACCGCCAGCGTCGAAGCCACGTCGAGTTCATCGTCGGAGTCGACGTCCGATGCCGACGTCTCCAACTCCGCCTCCAACTCGGCAAAGAACGAAGCATCAGGAACTCCGCTCCCTAAATTCCATTTCCTAGACATCTGCAAAGTAAATGAAAACAAAAACAAATTTATATATATATAGGATATATATATATATATATATATATATATATATATATATGTATGTGTGTGTGTGTGTGAGTGTGTGCGTGTGCGCGTGCGTGTGCGTGTGCGTGCGCGTGCGCGTGTGCGTGCGCGTGTGCCTGCGCGTGGGCCTGCGCGTGCGTGTGCGTGTACGTGTTCGTATACACACACGCACCCGCACACGCACACGCACACGCACACGCACGCACGCACGCGCAGACACACACACACACACACACATATACATACACATACACATACACATACACATACACATACACATATATACATATATACATATATACATATATACATATATACATATATACATATATACATATATACATATATACATATATACATATATACATATATACATATATACATATATACATATATACATATATACATATATACATATATACATATATACATATATACATATATACATATATACATATATACATATATATATATATATATATATATATATATATATATATATATATATATATATATATATATATATATATATATATATATATATATATATATATATATATATATATATATATATATATATATATATATATATATATATATATATATATATATATATATATATATATATATATATATATATATATATATATATATATATATATATATATATATATATATATATATATATATATATATATATATATATATATATATATATATATATATATATATATATATATATATATATATATATATATATATGTGTGTGTGTGTGTGTGTGTGTGTGTGTGTGTGTGTAAATATATATTCTGCCACAAACAAACGTAATCACTACCCAATTTTTATTATTATTATTATTATTACAGTCACGCACATTACAGTCACGCACACGCACACGCACACATACACATACACGTATACATATACATACATATACATTATTATTAGAAGTCATATCATCACAGAATCAATTCGAAAAACGTTATACCAATTTTCGGCATATTCGATTTGAGCATCGTCTTCAAAAAATATCGATTATGCCAAAGAAGATCGATCCCCGCACTACTTTCGCTCGCAAAATAAAAACAAAATGACTAATTTGCCGGCTTTTTTTCAAAAGCTGTTTATCAGACATAAAAGTTCGTTTTTTGATTGATTTCGCATGAATAGCGATTGAAAACAATATTTCCCATCCCATTATAGACTATTTGATGACAGAATGCCTTTATTACATATCAAAAACAGTAATTCAAAGAGCCTCGAAAAAAACACCCTCAAGGTGTCCCACTGTTTATCAGAAAATCACTATAATTACTAGTCGATGTGACTTGATTTCATGATCAATCAATCAATCAATCGTTTAAGTCAATAAATACTTACATTTACTCGGCGATTCCGCAAATAAACACTCAAAACAACACAAAAAGTCGAGAGCACACGCACCGCGTTCGCCGAAATACTGATCTGCGAATGTCGGCTCTAAAAATTGCCATTTAAAATAATTGAAAAGCGGGCGCGTTCACCAAAAATATAATTAAAATAAAATAGGTATCGCTGCATAGGTTACAAATCAAATCCTATGCCAATCATACCGAATAAGCCAATGGTTACGTGTTTTTCGAGAGCGTTCTTCGCGGTCAAAATTATGGCCGATATCGGCCCAACGGGGCCATCACGGTGATTCGTGAATTGGCCGATTTCGGCCAGTCGGGGCTTGAGTGGTTAAGTTGTTAATTGTAATGGACAATCTACTTCTTTTATGTTCGGTCCAACTGCGCTTTATCTATTTTCGGGCGCAACAGTTTCCCCTGGTCATGTTTACGTTGCACGTGTAATATTAGGCCTGTTTAATGCTAGGCGCACCGCGCACGTGTCCATAGGTAGCCCGGACCGTAGGTGTGTTACTGCTTGCGTCGCGCACTGAACATCTATCTGACGCATCAGTCGATGAACCATAATATAGGCAGGGTTATCAGGTGTAAAACTGAAAAGTTCTGGCAATAAACCTGATTTGAACAACAAAAGTCCTAACATTTTGAAAATAGGGGATTCTAAAGACAAGTGTCTAATAGTAGATTGTATCACAAGGGAGCAAAATAATATTAGAATCCTGAACGTAGCGAGGGATTCAAAAAAGCGCCCAAGCCAAAAATATTTTGCGCCCGAGTGATACACTCTACTTTTGATCACCCTCTATCAGAAAATAAAAGGCGCCTCATATTTTATTGTAATATTATTATTTAATAAAACAACTAAACACTTATATTTACATATGAGACATTTTCGCAATTATGAATATTTATTGTTACAGTTTTATTAGGAATTGAGATTGTTGTAGATTTCATATTCTGCGTGTTTTACGTCGTTATTACAACTGACTGTTGATTTTAACATTGAGTAGGTACTCCAAAGAGTGGATGGTTGTTTAGTTGTGGCTAAGTACTGGAAGTAGGCCAAAAACACATTCTGAAAAATTATTGGCGCCCCTTGCATTTCTCCATTCAATAAAATTTCCATAGGCTTTCATATATTTCTCCCGGGAATTTGCAGGTAATAGATAATCAATCACATTTCTTGCCTCAGTTCTAATGCTTTCAGGAGTTAAATCTATACTTTCACTGTCACTTGAAGAACTCATTTTTCAAAACAAAACGATGAATTTCTTACAATCTGTGATATTGTCGAAAACGCGGGCGACAAAAACAATTGACGTTCGCGCGTTTTTAATTTCATTTGTTTTTTTATTCAGCCGGCGGCGCGACTAGGGGCCGTCGTACCAGCCAGTCTTTATTCAAACAATATTTGCGTTCGATTTCTTCGGCGCTGAAGACTAAGATGTTCCAAATTCAAAAAGTGCGCCGCAAAGATAAATTGCGGCGCAATTATTCAAAAAGTGAGCCGCAAAGATAATTGCGGCGCACTTATAAAGTTTCTTATAAAAAAAAACACTTTTGGGCGCACTTAAAAGCGAACCAAGTCGTCCTTTTCGAATAGATGGGATGAAAAAGTTCTAAATCGGGTGTCTAAAAAGTACCAAATATGACAAAATAGATAATTTTAACACTACTTGACTAGTAATGTTTCGATTGTGATTATTTGTGATGCATATTATAAGTTGGAAAGGAAATAAATGAAACATAATTATTAAAACTAGTTTAGTATCTAAATAATCTAAAAAATCCTAACATTTTCAAAGTTGCCGGAATCCGGCCGGTTGCCTAAAAGTCCTGACGTCCGGTACCCTTACTTCCAGGACATTGCGAAACTGCCCGGGTGGTTTTTGGGAATATCCCATTATTTTGTATCTGCTGAAATTAATCTAGGATGGCGGGCGTACGCAGGGAGGTAGAAAGTTATCGGCCTAACATAGAGATGGCGGCGCTCGAGTGCTCGAGTTCTTAGGCGAAGAAGTTCTTGAAACTCTGTAGAAAAAACGCTAGGATATGGATTTGCTGCGATTCCCCATATTCTTGGGCCATACGTCATGACCGATGGTAATAATCATTACCGCGTACATTTCCAATCTTTCTTATTGCGAAAATTGCACTGCACGGCTGTTTGCTGTGCACGGCTCTTTCTATTCGGCTGACGCATTTTCAGGCTGGTCATGCGATCTAGTTACTTTTATATATCTATGGGTTCGACCCTCTTCTGGGGGGCTACCGGATGAGAGCTGAACTGTGAGTTAAGCCGACCAAAGACAACGAGCAGGTCACTATGGCCTGACTGCATAGAAACCGTTAGCTGCCAAAATAATGCGACTGCGAAGAACGTAGTTTACCGTAGATAGGGTGCGATTGGGCTATAGTTGACATAAAGTAAGGATACGAGCGCCACGGAGGCTGTCGTCCGCCGTACAGTGGAATGCGAATGAGAATGAATGCAAAGGCATGCCAAGTCGAGGCGACGTATCAGCGCAGTAAAATTACGCGAAAGAGGCGTTAATCTTATAACAATAAAAATCTATTTTAACGTTTCTGAACTGTAAAGTCGATTATTAATCAAAAAGTTCAACTCCTCCATCTCTACAAACGTTTTCATGAAGTTTATCGACGACAACACTTCTGGTCCATTTAAGGCACACCGAAACGATCTGAAATCTACCAATTTGGATTAAAATAGTACCGCAAATTATACTATTAGCCTAACGCCGTTTAAAAAAAAAATGGATAGTTAGGTAACAACGACAGTTAGAAGTTGACTTGTCGATTGTGAAAATGACAGATAGTAGATGCGACCAAAGGAGAACGGCCATTTTTATATGAAAGGTGTAACCAGAGTAACAAATAGGGACTTATTTAACACTTAAAACAATTAATTGTGCTTGTGTAAAGAAGTAATAATATCAAAGATCAACTAATTAATCCATTATAAATAGGATAGAAAACGAATTTACCGCGTGAAATTTGTAGGACCCGACGTTTCGGTGACGTTGCAGCCGCCGTTGTCCAGGGTAGACTAAAGAGATGTCAATCCGTTGTTTTGCGGATAGGCAGCATACCGCTGCCGCCACTGCGTAGGTTATAACGGTGGTGGGGGGCCGGGCTCGGAGCGCAGGAATTTTGGAAATCCGTCTTGCACACAACACTCACTGTATCCTGTTTTACATCTTTGCGTTCGGCGTTCGGCGGCGGGAACATTTTAAGAAGAGGGTTCCACGTAGAAAAGAGAAGGGTTCCACGTAGAAGAGAGTTTGTAGCCGTCGTCTCTATTGAAGTTTGCGGTTATCGGTTTGCGGCCTACCCGCAAAACAACGGACTGACAGCTCTTCAGTCTACCCTAGACAACGGCGGCTGCAACCGAAACGTCGGGTCCTACAAATTTCACGCGGTAAATTCGTTTTTTATCCTATTTATAATGTCAAACAACCGCGATAGTCTTCGATTTTAATAAATTAATTTATGTCGTATTGGAATTAATATAAATGGTGGCGTGCGAGCAATAATCTCAATAAACTGATATGCGACGACTGTGATATTGATTGATCTATTTAGCACTAACGTTGTAACAGCGAGACGTATCCTCAGTAACAACTTCTTTTAATCCCTTATTTCTCTTGTTTAATGTTATTATTGCTATTCAATTTCTTGGTTCTGTTTTGTGTTTTTTGCCTCTTTTCCATGTTCGTAATGTAAATCACGTAATGCACTTTTATTTATTTATTTAAAAATTAATTACTATAAAACATTGATTTGCTTACAAAAATAACAGGAACCGAATTCCAAAACCTTAACCTTTTGCTTATTTGATTCTGTCCCACAACTGGGACTAGCCCGTCCTAGGGTGGACAGGACTCTAATATTACAATCAAGTTGGCTTGATTGCTTACAGATGTACAAGTTTTAGTAAAAAGCTAATAACACTAAATTGCCCTAAAACGTGGTCTTCAAAAAAAAAAATAATAAAAAATACGTGTGGCACTCGGGGACTGCCACGGTAAAGCTTATTGCTTAGCATTTTTAACAACTTATGCAATTATAATTATTTATTTATTTAATTTTTTCTGATATTAGATAACTGCGCTCTATCGGAAAACGTTGAAATTATTCCGAATCATTTGCGGCTGCGGAAGCAAATGATTCGGAATAATTTAAACGTCTTTCGATAGAGCGCCGCGCACGAATGTTTTATTCAATAAAGCAAAAAAAACGAATTATTCGAAAAAAATCGTAGATAAAAAGATAGATAATTAAATTATCTTTAAAATGGTCGCAGGTTTCATAATAATACGCCAGATAGTATTTGCGTAGTAGTCGTTTTTGTGTTCGGTTAGACCTAATTTCACAAATTAATTACACTATGTAATATAAACAAAATCTAAAATATTCAAAGCTAAGAATATTAGGAAAATGTTCTTGTTTAACATATATTTTTTTTTGAATCGTAAGCAGTACTCGTTTAGACGTAATTATCAGTTTAAAATTATTAATTTTCGTTAAGAAATTTCTTCATTCGGTCGCCGCGCTGGCCTAGGCCCGCGATAAAAGCTATGCAATAGCTTAAAAAAATATATAATAATAAAAATTATTAAAAGATAATATAATAAATAAAATGCAATTCCTTTATATAATCGGCAATAATATAAAATTCGATTAAATAATATAAATAAAATTATATATAAGAAAAGAAAGAAACAGATATTAATATTTAATAAAGGATTTAATATGAAAATATCTAGTCAAAAAAAGTACAATTCATTGTCAAAATAATATATAACAACAAAGTCAAATAATTTTTGGTAGTTAGTTCAATGTTAAAATATATTCAACATACATGTTTAAAAATATGTTTAAATTTGTGCACCTAAGTTTTATTAAACTATTATTTCTAACATTTGATGTATGGTTAGTCTGTCATGAGTCGATAACCATTTCTGTGATTTATTTTTGAATTCCCTAAATGTCAAATTCATTTTTATTTCCATATTGATCAGATTGTAAAATCTCGGCGCAATGAAAGAGCAATGTCTTTGTCCAAATGATGTTTTCATTCTGGGTATTATAAGGCTATTTTGTATTACTTGTCTCGTTGGTCTTCGGTTCTGAATTATTCCTAGATTTGAGTTATTGTCCAAAAATAGCCTTAAGAGGGAAGTTTTTAGTAAAAGTTGCCTACCATCAAGGATATTAGCTTCTTTATAAAGTTCATTGGTGGGGTGGCGATATGGTCTACGTAAAATAATTTGTAATATAAATTTCTGCGCAACTTGCAATGGCTCTAGCAGGGTTTTACCACTAATCTATAGTGTTTGACCCTGACGTTCGTTTCTACTCGCATCCCATGTTTTCTAAATTATTTCTACATGTGAGAACCTGTTATTGGCTATCAGTTAGTATTCTGATTGTTAATTAATATTTTACATGGCTGTTGGTTTTCCTTAAGTAAATAAATAAATAAATAACACATCCGAAGTTTTGTATATCTGGATGAATTTGTAAATTATTTATTAAACCTTGTCAAATACAGTGTTATTAAATAGATTTCCTTAATCGGCAGACTATCGTCGGAATACTAAGTCCGTGTATTATCTCTTAATTCGGGTGTTAAAGCAATGGTATTAATAAACCAGGTTTAAACCTAGACTAGTTAGTCGGCGGATTAGAGTGAAAACATTTTTGCCATATAGTAACACTGTCATATTCGGTTCGTTATGTTTGTCAACTTGGCTAGACTTAGGTCTCAGCTGTCATTCGAACTGCGACATAACCTCAATTCGCAATACCTCTGTTGTGTTGGCTGCTTGGTTTTAATAAGTAAAATGAAAGAATATGTATGCACTTAATAATTCTTTATTTATTATTAAGGGCAACCATAATAATATTCTTAACACATTCTTCATAAACACATTCTTTATTTATTATTAAGGTTGATCAAAAAATAGTTTTATCGATTGACATAGTTTTGTCCAGCTTCTCCGCCGACTCTTGGGATACAGTCGATAACCTAGGTCTGCGCATTAAGCTTGAATCTGAAAGTAAAACGCAATAACATATTACTATAAAGTATAAAAATATATAGAAAGAAACAAATTACAGAGAAACTAACCTTATTACAACCAACTGACCGCGGCGACTTGCAGCTCGGGCTTCACGTATCCACCTTTTTTGTCGCCTCGAACCTCAGGACGAACCCATATTCACAATTTTTAGAATACTCACCTTCCAGAAACGATACTTTTTGCGAAATTCCTAATCCGGCAATTTGACATATTATGGGTCGAAGCGCCTTTTGTAAAATTTCGGCTTTCGGAGCCTAAAAACGCGCAAACGTTGACGGTACGAAAATAATTCATTTCATCCATTTTCTCACGGAATATCACGAATAACGAACGCAAAATCTGAACAAATCGCTGGTATGTCGCAAAACACGCAACTGTTCACCGCTATTCCTGCACTATTCCACCTCACACCACGGACTAAACTGACAGGAGATAGTCTAGTAGTAATAGCGACGGAATAGTGCTATTCCAGGTTTATTAATGGCACTTTCGTTTATTCCGAGGATTACGCGCGGAATAGGAATTAGTCTGGGTTTATTAATAACACTGATAGGGTTTATTATGTATATAGGGTTTATTATAAGTCGTTATTTAAAATAACAGTTCAACTAAAATCCAATAGCAAAAATCAATCAAGTCCAGTATCACAGCTAAAGGAAAAACGAAATCCTCATCTGCATGTCTGCCAAAACGCCGAAAGCCTTTATATTAGTTGTCTTGCTAGAATAAAGCCATGTATGAGGCGTCGTTATCGATTATTATGTAAGTGATTTCTCCGTTGGTTTTAGACTTCCTGGCAGTTTGTATTTCCGCTTAATCTATAATTTTAAAAGAACCCTCGAGTAATCGTCTGCTATACCATTTAATATAACTCTAAACAACAGTACTCTAGAATTAATAAAACAAATCGACAAAGTTCCTAGGTGTCATGATCGATCATCATCTTAGCTGGAACATCCATATTAATGAACTGTGTAGTGCGCTTTCTTCGGCAATATATGCGATAAAAAAAAAATTCTTAGCTGGCGAAATCGCTGCAATATTTGCGTATCATGCCTGTTTCCATTCTTAAATGACTTAAGGTATACTGATATGGGGGAATGCCACAGACAGTTCTAGGGTTTTCATTTCACAGAAAAGTGCGTTGAGAGCAATTGCAGGAGTATCCCGTGACACGCACTGCGAACCATATTTTCTTAAGTACAAAATACTGACTTTTACGTCTCAATATATTTTACAATGTCTTCTATATGCTATATCAACTATTAACGAACAAGAGGTAAACGAGAATATGCACTCCCACAATACACGCAGACGTGATGACGTTATCCTGCCTAAAGTACGCCTTACGCAGACACAAAAGTCCTTTGGATATTTGAGCTATAAGCTCTTTAACCCGCTACCACTCTCCACAAGAAAGATAGAAACAAAGGCGTTTAAAATATTTATTAAACAAAAGCTACAATCCACACATGCTTTCTATAAGCTGGGTGATTTTTTTGAGCATGCCAATTCTTTCAAATGGGAATAACATTAATATGTAACTTTCAGGTACCTCATTTTAGTTCTTATTGTTTAATAATAATATTATGAATTTAATATTTAATATGTAGATTACAATGTGTAATGTAACATATCTGATCATATACTTCCTATTGTGTGATTTTGTATAGAGTGCCTAAGATGACTATTAATATTCTTATAATAATTATCTATTTAATATGTATACTCATGTACATGGATTCAGCTCTATTTATTTTTTATTTTATTTGTCTGCCGTGTAAAGCCGACTTTAGTCAACGCTATTGTCGAATTAATATTTATGCTTTAATAGTAGCAACTGACGAATTCTAATATGCGATAATTAGCTTTAATTCATAATTCATGCTTTTATTGTATATTCTGAATGAATAAATTGAATACTGAATACTAGCCGGCTTCGGAGGCTTCGATACGTCGGAACAAATCTTCATTTCGCCGCTCTGCGTTGTAAGTTTATAGATATTTAAATGCTCCGTTGCGTGATCACGAATCAGACGTCAGCACGCCTTGGAAGGATTAATTGTTTAATAAACGCCGGTGACTCCGTAACATCCCTTGCGGGACCAACGGCCGACTCCCCCAATTTCCAGGTTATTTTTTATATGTCAAATTTCAAATTTCATTTTTTTTATGATCCGTATAGTGGTTTACAAGTTATGGTCGTTTGTATCAAGGTCGTCGATTCGCGCCGATTTTACGCGCAAAAATGTCAGCTGAATTTTTACTTCGCGAGAGGAGGGGTTAAATCACTCGTATGACTCGAAGATTTGAATCTGGACTATCCGTTGCATTTCGACGTGTAAAAAGCACGTCTGATACAACAGTCTTTTCTGAACTACTGATGACGATTAATTTTTGCCCGGCAGGGGCATAACTAATGCTATCGTTTCCACAGTACAATGTATAATGGTATTACTTCTGGTCGAAAATTAGACGATGCATGGCTTTCTTTCGTAAACATATGGAGTAACCGAGTAACCATTGAAAAAACCACTTGAGCACCGCGAGAATATGTAAAGTCAAAATTGTAACCTCGAAGCGTAAATCTCCTGCACTAATAGGTGAAGAGGCAATAAAGCATACAAGGAGGTGGGTGATGGCAGGCGAAAGAGAGGTCCACTCGGACTCACGCTTTTGGAGCGGTGTGCCCATGTAGGCAACGACAAACATGCAGGGTTACCCGCCCTTCAGGTCATTAAAAAACAAAAAACTTTATTCTTAATTTGACACATTGGCGTGACAGGCAATAAGGATGGACTTGCAATGCAGCGATCGTCACCTCCACCTATTACCGCAGGATTCGTACTGGTGTAATTCTTCACGACTGAAGCTATGGTCAAGTGATTTGTTGGTCCTAAATTTTTTTTTTAATACTTTATTCATTTAATTTTTGTACGTTTAGCCCCATTGTTATCAATGTTATAAGCAACTGGAAAAATCGAACACCGAAACTCAGCTAATGCTCATTGCCCACCTAACTATTGGTCGTCACGTAGTCAACGGTGTTCTGATGTGCAACCAAATTTGGTCGTTAAGTAGCCGAAGGGAAACACCTTTGTTCTTCCAGTTCGAACAAGAAGCACGTCTTTCCACCTTCACATTTGTCTTTCCACCGCCATGTCTTTCCACATTTATTCCATATTATTTCATGACTTCGTTAGACGTTGGATCCAGAATTATTATGTTTATTACGGTACTTCGTGGTAAGTCGCGAATTGCTCAGTTTAAAAATATACACGCATAAAGGGCTCTGCTGTATCGTCGCGGCGCGTGGGCAACCCTATCGCTTCGCGGCCAACTGGTTTCCCGTTTGGGAATGAGTGCCCTCTCTCTCTCTCTCTCTCTTTCTCTCCTCTCGTTCCTCTTTTCGCGGGCGAATCGACGGGAACGAAATGCGAAGAATGCGCGCCCCTAATTAACCGCAAACCAAACCCATCTCTGCATTTAAAACCGGCCCATTCACATCCACACCCAATCCGACACGTTCTACCTGACGATATCAATTTAATTTATTTTAATTCAATTTCACTTTATTCTTAAATGATGCTTGCATGCCAAATTGCTGCTCAACCGGATTGAGCGTTTGGGCTCTATCGTGGAGGAATACACAAAGCAGACTTCCATCTGAAAATTGTTTTAATCGGTAGTGATCCTAATCGTTTTAAGCTTTGTAACGGGAATAAAAGAAAGACAACTTCAAAAATGGCGCCACCCCGTTTACAAACGTGGAAAACTAAATTTAAGGAAAATTAAAGAAAACAACAAAAAAAAACCAACAATTAAACTTTTTTGTTGAACTATGTCTTGGAGACAGTAGTGAAATCCTGGATGGATATGGTGGCCGCTGGAAGAGACTACATCTTCCAGCAGGAAGTCAAGAAATACCCAAACGTGGCTTTACAATAATACCTATTCCCTAACACTGGTCACCCAATTTGTGGTCACCGTCTAGCCCAGCCTGCAATCCTCTTGACTATTACTTTTGAGGCGTAGTTGAGGGTAAGGTAAAGGCACAATATCACATATAATGATATATGACCGAATGATACCTTCATGCCGAATTTCAGCTCAATCGGATAAAGCAATTAGGCGCTATTGTGGAGGAATACAAACTGTAACGGGAATAAAAGAAAGACTACTTTAGAAATGGCGCCACCCCGTTTTTAAAGGAAAACGTGGAAAACTAAATTTAAGGAAAATAAAAGAAACCAACAAAAAAAGTACAAAAAAATGAATCCAAACTCAGAGGGGGGGGGGGTATTAAACTTTTTTCTAATAATCTACCCTAGAGGTAGGTTTTCCGCAAATAAAACAAATAAAATTCAGTGCAGAATTCTATACATTTGAAGAAAAAAATCAACCTTTCCCCAAAAAAAACACCTTTTTTAGGTTATAATGTACTATATTCGATTTTAATCGAAAATGAGATTGATGTACCCGAAAAATAGGTTTTCTGGCCCGAGACTACGCACAAGGCATTTAAATACAATAATCCATGCGGAAAAAGGTGTGGTTTTATAAAAAAAAAAACATAAACCCATAAATGTATGCATACGATTCATCTTCGGTCTACATAAGTATGATCACGTGTCCGACTATAGGGCACAGTTAAAGTGGTTGCCAATACGCCAAAGAAGAAATGTTCATATACTGGCTCTCCTATATCGTGTACTCACCCAACTAACACCATCCTATCTCCAGGAGCTTTTTGAACCACTAAGTTCCCACGGTCTCGTACTTCGGTCAGCCTCTGACAGTTTATTAAAAATTCCGAGTCATAATAGTGATTTCTATTCCTATTCTTTCTGTGTCCATGGTGCAAGACTCTGGAACGATCTCCCAGCAAATATACGAAACTCGCCTTCTTTACCATCGTTCAAGACTCACCTTAAGGATTACTACCTTTCTAAGAAGTAACCAGTTCTTCCCTTTCTCTCCTGTTCCCTCCCAATTTCCTCTCCTCGGGCACGATTAGTCTTAAATTCTTCCACTTGTCTGTATGTTATGTAATAATCTTTATTTTCACTATGCGCGCATGTACCACTATGTTTAGGTTAGCTGTAAGACATTGCCATGTGGCAATAAGCTCGCCTTTTTTGTATACTTTTTTTAAGTGCAAATAAAGAGTTTATTATTATTATTATTATTATTATTAAACCCAAACGTGGAAAATGTGGTCTGTGATGACAGGTCGACAATAAAATTTGCGGCTTTATCCGATGTGAAACTGGAGGAATCTCCTTATATTTTTTAAGAGGTATACAGGTGTGCCCATGAAAACTGGAACCAAAATGGAAAAAGATCGAGCTTGAATCATGGCGGTCGCGAAAACATTCTAACAAAAAAAGAAGAAATAAAACTCACCTGTGTTTCACGGCTGATTTACTTTACATATTTTATTCTGCACTATCGGTGGGCTGTTACCCTGCCTTCCTTTACAGTTTTAAAAGACTTTTGTCCTGCCCCGGCGAAGGCGGAGCACCTCCCCCGCCCCGGCCATCTTCAAAACAGGAAGTGAGTACCGGCAGGAACTCGTTTTGCCAACTCATCAATATCAAAAATATGTCTACTCTATGATGGCATAAATGGTAGATTTACTTCCAAAAATTCTAATAAAAGTCAAATTTTACGTAGTGTTCTTTTTAATTAGGATTATAATTTAATACTTCAAATTAATTTATTTAGTTATTTATTTCAATAAGGTTATTTCAATAATGGCAACACTAATGTTATTGACATCTGACGGCTGTCAATGTAAATTTGAGAATTTCGCAAAATCAAAAATAAACAACGTTTCGGGACATGAGAAGGTTATAGAAAACCCTGAAAACTAACCCTTTTTTATAATTCGTGACACAAGCGCAAAAAAAAAGGAATTTCTGTTACAGCTTTTAACTACAAGAATGCCAATGTCACCGCTCGGTGGTATTTTGTTGCGAAATTCGCGGGCGGCCGATCTCCATATTTATGCAATTATGCTGTTATATGTGGAAGCCGCTATCATTGAATAAGCTATGATTATAAATTAGTATGCGTGCACTACCCCTCCCTCCCTATCGCAAACAAAATTTCGAGGGTTGAAAACATGCCGTCATAAGTTTCATTCCCGTGGCTTGCATTCTGAGGGTTAATTGTATATGAGATATGCCAACCAAAAATTCAATGTGAATTCAGCACAACAAGGCATCTGTGTACCAAATTTCTATAAGTCTTATATAAGTCCAATACTTCGAGATTGACATATGACTAACTAGGGTTGTCGACTACAGCGGGCGAGCCCGTCACCTCAGGAAGTTTTAACGATTAGTCGTTCTATCTCCCTGAAGTGAGCGCAGAAGACTTGAGTACAAAACAGTCCACCGTCTAGCTACGCCACAAGCCCGTAAGAGGCCAACGCCTTAACCGCGAGATAGCCAGGAGTGTTACCCGGCGGGCCTACACTCACGCCCTTACTTCCAATTGTGACCATATTACTCCGCTCTCTCGATTGGTCACGAGTTCGAGGTCGCTTGCGCGGTCCTCTCCCTTACGAAGCGGTGAAACTGTGTTTACCGAATCTATCGCGGACCACAGCGTCCTTTGCCCGGCTGTTCACCCAGGATCGGATAGCCGATGGTCGTTTCAAGAGCAGTCGCCGTAAGGTCCGCAACCACACCCGCTCTATAGGAAACAGTACTGCTTCCAGACTCCCCCGACTGTTAGAGTGCGCGATCCCGGGTAAGAGGCGGGCAAAGGACGCCTTGGTCCGCGAAGATTCGGTGCACTCCGTTTCACCGCTTCATAAGGGAGAGGACCGCGCAAGCGACCTCGAACTCGGAACCAATCGAGAGACCGGAGAAATCTGGTCACAATTGGAAGTGAGGGCGCGAGTATCTCGAGCCCGCCGGGTTTACTCCTGGCTTACTCGCGGTAAGGCGTTGGACTCTCACGGGTTGTGACGTAGCTGGACGTAGAATGTACTGTCCAAAGTCTCTACGTTCACTGCAGGGCGATAGAACGACTAATCGTTAAAACGTCCTGTGGTGACGGGCTCGCCCGTTGTAGTTGACACCGCAAGATGTTAGAGTGCGCAGTCGATTGGCTTACGCCGCACGGTGCGCAGACCGTCCAGAAGCGCCAGAAGGTTGATTCCCAGGGAAAACTAACTATGGCCAGAGTCCTACCCAGGCTCGCACTTCATTGGAGGGCCGTCGGATAGATGTTGACCCGTGAGTGTGACCAACCGTGAACAGAATGGGTCTTCGTGGCCAACTCAGCAAGGGCCCATTAACTCCCTGACATATGACTAGTGCGCCCCCTGGTAGACCGATTTCAACTAATCAGACGTCAATCTGGATATGGTGCTTATTGTCTCAAGGGAGCTCAAAGATATTTCCGTCTTGATTTCAAAAAAAAATTGCGCGTTCACAATAATTTTTCTCTGCTTCGGTAGGTCGGCCGGAAAAGTAATATAATTAGTCTTTTTTATGCAATCTTTGTATCGCGCTACTGTATTATATCATTCTTTGTAGGTTAGCATTATGCTGGCCATTTTGTATGTCTTTATACGCAAATATGGAGTTATTGTTATTATTATAATTATATTTTTTTTTAAACATAATCTGTAAGTATCTCGGAGAACCGTGGCGACCGACAGTGTATTAACCCATATATGCCCAGTGATTCAAAAAGGAAACAAGAAGTAGTACTTTTGTAAAAGCATCGGAAATCAACAATGCTACCCTGCTGGCTCGTAATTTTTTCAACGATATAGATACGCTGTAATTTCGACGTACTTACTTCAAAAGTATGGCAATGATTAACAGCGCCCGGTACCTTGCAAACGGGTATCTACAAATGTCCCTATTAGTACAGGCATAACGCCGAGCACATGATTAACAGGGCACCAAGTAGACTGGCCTATTGCAAAAGCTTAACAGTCACTTTTTGTCAAAACTGGGAAGTAAATTTAGATTCTAAATGTTTCTCTGTTTGAATTACCTATAACGAATGTAGGATATTTGCCCATTGTTTCGTTTTCGAACACCTCTAAAACACCTAGTTGACAAAAAAAATATATACTTAACTAGTCAATACTGTTATGGACCTATCAACATAAACATATATCTAAAAATAACCAAAATTGAAATCCTAAAATAGTTCTGGGCATATATGGGTTAAGGTTACTGAAATCGCCCGACGAGTGATAAACTGAAATTGCAGTGGACAGTTTAGAAACATCCACCAATAGACATTTAAAACATATTAGAGGAAAACTCCTAAAAACATGTAACAGTTTTATTCTTTGTTTCAGGTACGTTGTGATTAGGTCTTCAGTAGCCTCTACGCCTCGAAGAATGGTATGAAATGGTTGGTTATTGCATTCAAAACGTCGCTGCCTGGTAACGAAGAAGAAAAAATATTATTTAGACAGGTGCGTATCGAATATTTATGTGAGTATTTGTAATCAGCGGTTTTTAAATACCCTCCAAAAGTTATAGGTCCACAGTAACATTGATTCGGCCCAGTGGCATAGTGGTTAGGTCGCCTGATCTTACATCGTAAGGTCCCGGGTTCGATTCCCGGTTGGTTCACCATTTTCCGTTGGGATTAAATTAACGGAATTGCATGTTCAATTCTGTCGAGCGAATGCAATAACAAGGCACACACTTACACACTTGCTTCGCGCACACATACATATAAACACGCCATAGTAGGGTTGGTTGTAAGAGATTGTCATATGACAATAAACCCGCCCATTGTGAAATTTCACAATAAAGAATACAAACAAACAAACAAACAAGATAGGCGACAATGTAGCCCTCTACAAGGTATGCAGCAAATTTTAATGTCAAGTGTAACGCTCTGTTATTGTGTTCCGAGGCCAAGACCGAAGAATATTAAATAATACTCCGCGGAGAGTCTATGGATCGATATCCCTTGCTAAATTAATGACCGGCTCGCTCGTTCAATCTTAATGAATTCTCGTTTCCTGGCAATCGCACTGTGAATTATTTAAATCTAGCGGCTAGCGTTCTTTTTTCCGTCAATATCACGAACAGACTCCATAAATAACATAATAGCTTCAAGCCAAAAACTAGAAGATTCTATGTTTCTATGTAATGTAATTTGTATTAGGTCTTTTTCTATGTAATTGAGATTTAGCGTCACGGTAGAATTGCATTTTCAATTCTGTCGATCGAATGCAATAGCAAGAGTGTGTCTTGCTATTCCATTGTAACAGCCGCGACGACTGGAACTCTGTTTCTACGGTTTTGGTGTTTATTCCCCTATTAAATCATGGATGACTCGAGACATCGAACTAGTGCGTGCACACCCTTGTGTTTTCAACCCAAAACACCACCTGTACAAAGATGGAAACGTCAGAGATAAGGTCCCTAGCGTCAATCCCAGTTTTTCTGCAGGGCTGATGGGTTGTTTGGCTTTGTTACATGATTTTCTGTTTAAACCACTTTCGATACACGATAATATGTAATCAAACTGGACTCTATTCAAACGAAAATACTTTCTGAACATTGAATCGTCCCGTAGAATATGTCTGTTAATTAAAATGTTCTGAAACCCCTCTTCGCATCTTGATAGTTACAATGAATGTGGCTTTTCGTTCTTTTTCAGCTTCATCAACAATAACTCTTCTTCCTCCCTTTCTCGCAATAAAAAATAGGTTAACGCCAACAGTGATGCATCTGACATGATGCCCAAGACGGTACTGCTCTAGTTGCTCCTTTTTTAAGGAATGTACTTGGCGGCTACAGCCGTACGACTCTAGCCGTGGGCCTCGAGTCGTGCGGCTGGAGTCGCCACAGCCGTCGCTTAGAAATGACACCTTAACCCTTCAGGCCTCGGTCCCTCTTCCGATTGACAAGTTGATGTCCCAAAAAGTTTTAGTAAAAAATTGTAAAAAAAATGAATTAGGATATTGTCTCACCAAAACATTAATTACTGCCAAACCACTGTACCCATAATTAAAATAAAACATAATAAAATAAAATTAAAACGGGGCCGTCACGCTGAATCGTGTTGTGTCCGATATCGGCCAATCAGGGCCTGAAGGGTTAAACTGAATCACCGCTAAATATACAGTAGTTAGATGACGCGCAAGTGACTTCGGACCCGTAACCAGTCGGAATTTTGGAGGTATCGGTTGGAGGTAATGGTTAAATGCAGACGGAGATATCCTTCCAAAACTCGTAGTCAGGAGGCGAGGCTGCCCGCTGGATACCTTTGCCCAAGGCGTTGGCCTCTGTCGGGCATGTTGGCTTAGCTAGACGTTAGATTTGTATTGTCTCTAAGTTATCTACGCTCACCTCACATGAGATCTACGCTCACCTTACGATCACTATCATTAAAACTTCCTGAGGTGACGGGTTCGCCCGTTGTAGTTGACAACCCTATAGTTATACGTTCCCGCTTTTCATTCCACAAAAACGATTGAATTGTCATAATGGGCTGCTGGTCATTTTCAACGTTTTCTATACTAATATTCGTTGTAGAAAGTAATCTCTGGATCTACTGAACCGATTTTGATTTTTTACCAGTAGAAAGCCACGTTATTTGCGAGTGTCATAGGCTATGTATTATTCCGAAAAATTTCAATAATTTTTCGTGGTAGTCGGATTTCCAAAGTAAGTCGGAAAAAACGGTCGAACGAAAACGTTTCCAACGAACGCTACCTCAACGATGAGAGATATAATATGATTAAGTTCTAGAGAAAAGTTGTAGAGCTTGATATTGACTACAAAAAAGTCAGCGACAGCATATGTCTAACTTTTATATTTAAATAATAAACAGTAGTATTTTATATTAAAAAAATAATTTAAATCGTTAGGTCATGTTTATTGGTCATATTATCAACAATATGAATTCATATCAAAATAAGTAAATTTATCATCTCAAGTGTTTAAAACAAAAGACTTTTCCCCTTTACTGCATATAATTTCACTTTTACTGCATAAATGGTTAAAGAGATAAGACACTCACAAATAAGACACTCACAAGAAGACACTCGCAAATAACGGTAATATAACCAAATTGGCATGCAAATACATACATATGCAGTAAAAATATAACCCTTCTTTTGGCAGTCAGGAAATAAATCATAGCACTCAGTACTAACCAAACCGCTCTCATAATTTCATCACAAGTAAAAAGTTTTACCGCCCAACGAAGTGGGCACGGGTCAGCTATTGTAGGGCCAATATGAACGTGCACCTGGAGTCATAAAGCATTAGGCCGGACGACGCGCGTAAGGATTCCAACAAGTCGACGTTGCTTATCGATAATTTACTCAAATCAAATAAAATAATTTATTCTCTTAAAAACTTATAGGTATGTAGTTGCGTAGACATTGTATCGTTGCTTACATTTATACTTCTTACATTATTGAATTCCCTATAATGTTGCCGAACAAAATGAAAAATATTTATTATTTAGAATGTCGTACAAAAATATATCGGGTTTTTTTTTACAGAAATCGTTTTTTTAACCACTTTTACTTTCCTGACGACCTATCGGAAAGGAAAGTATTGTGATCGCGCTAAAAAAAAATTTTGAGATGAAGATGGGAATATATATTTTGAGACTCCCTGAGACGATTGAGACTATTTCCAGACCGATCTCTGTCTGTATGTATGTCTGTATGTCTGTATGTCTGTCTGTATGTATGTATTCTTCCACGATAGCGCCCAGACGCTTAATCGGATTGAGCTGAAATTTGGTATATAAGCTTCTGTTAACCGTCGGAGGAACCCATTAGTTTTTGGAGTCCCTACGCCCTACGGTTGTGGTACCTCCCATACAAATTTGGGGTTCCCGGCGAAAAAATTGTTTCCGCGATAGCGCCCAGACGCTTAATCTGTCTAAGTTAAAATTTGGCATAGAAGCTTCTGTTAACCATCGGAAGAACCTATTAGTTTTTGGGGTACTTACGACCAACGTTAGGGGTACCTGCCATACAAATTTGGGGTACTAGAGTAAAAAATGTCGCTGTTTTTTCGCACCTCCCCGGATACTAGTCAGGAAAGTCTTGGGGTGACACAACCGATTTTTTTAAAAATGTGGAGTACCTTGGTTTGTTTATTTTAAATCGCATTAAAAGTGAAATTCTTCGTGTCGCTTTCATCACTATCATTATAATAAGCTTTCAGGGAATAAAGGGAATTCAAGAGAAATCAATAATGACTAAGCCAAAACATTACAGTCTTGCGAAATACATAACCATGGATTGAAATATTCTGATAGATAAAAGTAGCGATTGCAAAATATTTAACGACCAAATTCAAGCATATGTGTCATTGTCACCTAATTAAATGTAGCTCTGTAATCAATTGTAGTTTGCCGGCAGTCAGTTAGAGTATGTCTGTCGAGCAGTGCGGTGCAGTATAATTTCTAACAGTGCAACTAAGGAGGATTTACAACCCTCAATGGAGACATTATTTTGTAACGTGGAATTACTAAAGTTGAAGGGCGATATTAAAACATACAAACTCGGTGTATTATCCATAACGTTTTGACATTTTTTGACGAACTTAAAAGAGACCATGCAAAAATTTCTGTCATCAATCTTAATAAACCTCAAGAAATGACGGCGTCAATTTGTAGAGTATCTTTGCGGACTGTCAAAAAAATAAAACAAGAAGTTTTACAATCAGGGCTTCCTACTACACCAAGAGAGACGTTTAAGCCGGCAACTGTAACCAATTTAGATAACTTCGACATCGATGAGACGTATCATCACATCATATTATGATAACGGAGAATATCCTACAGTGGACAATATACTCAACAAATTTAAGGATGCCATACCTGAATTTAAATGCGGGAAAAGTTCCATGAAAACCATTTTGCAGAGTATAGGTTACAAATATCGAAATGAAGACGACGGACGGAAATATTTAATGGAAAGGAGTGACATTGTGTGCCAGAATGGAGTTTTTAAGAAAAATGCACAACTTAATTACCACCAATGATTCTCGATCCCGATTTTACCTCGATGAGACCTGGGTTAACCAGAATCATTCAAGAAGACGTATGTGGCACGACAAAAACGATGAAGGCGGATTCAGGAACCAGAAAACCGGAAAAGGATCTAGGCTTATTCTTTGTCATGTTGGGTCTGCAAGGACTGGTTTTGTTCCAGAGGCTAAATTGTTGTTTAGAGCGAGGAAATCTAAGAACTTAGACTATCATACAGAAATGAATGGTGACACATACATGGAGTGGTTCGAACGTTTTTTAAAAGTCGAGATTGTAGAGGAGTTAATACGTAAGGTGAAAGCAAGTAATCCTTCGAAAGTGTATGCTTTGGATCAATTGGCAAACGAATTAGGACACGAATTGATACGCTTACCACCATACCACTGTCAATATAATCCTATTGAACTCATCTGGGCTTAGGTTAAAGGAGAAGTCGCTTCGAAGAATAATACGTTTAATTTAGCAGATGTCGAGAAATTGTTTTACGAAGCCGTTACATACGTTAGTTTGTATTTACGAAAATTTTTCTTAATAAATGAGTTTAAAACTAACTAAACCATTTATTACAAATTTTCATCATAATCTATATTTTCGAAAATTTTCATCATAATCTATAATATCTTGGCATCTATATCGATCCAGCCATCGATCCATTATAATCCATCGATATTCCATCGATACATCGATAATCCATCGATATTGCTATTTGTTATATGTCAATATCGATACATCGATATTGACATTTATCGGCCATGTTTGCCGAATGAACGACAATCGCTTGCCACGTAAACTTCTTTGGAGAGACCGTCCGACAGAATGGAGAATTCAGCGATCGGCACCGAAGAAAACCTGGCTAAATACCATCAAAGACGACCTTAAAAATCAACGATTGTCGGCTAGGGATGCTCGAGACGTGGCAAAAAATCGTCAAGAATGGAAGCGAATCGTGAATGGAGTACGAGATCCAGCGGCACCGACAGCAGCGTATTGGCTGCGAGGGCGACCCCCTCCCCAATCGCCGGCTACGGAATAAATAATAATAATAATATAATAATAATAATAATAATAATAATTGCTATTATTATTTTTAAAACACGCATCCCCATAGTGCGAGCGAAAGACAGCGAGTGTGAGCGAGAGGTCCGGCCTAATGATTTATGACTCCAGGGGCACGTTCATTTTGGCCGTACTATAGTCAACGATACTTCAGTGAGTCAACGATAATCTCGTTGATTCCTGTCAATCGCTGATTACTACTGCTGTGTCTGCGTTTACCAGTATTACACCGTATGTGCGCAATTTTCCTATATCCTTTCTGAACCAAGCGGGTAATTGTCGCCTCGGGTCTCGTTCGTGCCTTACCCGGTAATTGTTTTATTCAAATGGGTGTGGATGGCTGGCGGATGGCTGGCGCACCGACACCTTAGACACTGCAATTTATGTAACTCTCAGCAAATCGATCTGCTTAGCACTTGTAATGGCTACTAATTACGAACCACATCAAGTAACTATGTAAGTACAGCGGTCTATCGGTAATCTCAAAAGTTGTCGATTGGTTTAATGTAAATAACCTACTATTAAATGAAAAAAAAACCCAAAGTGATTAAATTTTCTACACCTAATGTTAAGCAGGTACAAACCAATGTAGAAATAAATGGAACTATACTGGAGCCTGTTGCTTCAACTGTGTTTCTAGGGATAAAAATTGACTCCAAATTACAATGGGACCCACAAATTGAGAAAATGCCAGGAAAACTTAGCTCTGCGGCATACGCAGTTAAAACAATAAGGCTACTGACTGATGTAGATACAGGAAGAATAGTATACTTTAGTTACTTTCATAGCATTACTTCCTATGGGATTCTTCTCTGGGAAAGCTGTGCGGACATCAATAACACCTTTATACTACAGAAACGTGCTGTAAGAGCTATATATAAACTTGGTCCTCGGGTTTCACTTAGAGAAAAATTCAAAGACATAAATATTCTTACGTTGCATCACAATATATATACGAAAATCTGTTGTATGTCCACAAGAATATTGACAAGTTAAAAAATAAGCGACACTCATAATGTTAATACTAGACATAAGCATAACCTTGTTGTACGTGCTACTCGTCTCCACAAAATAAGCAATTCTTTTTTGGGACAATGTATACGCTTCTATAACAAACTTTCTCATACTATTAAAGAACTATCTGTAAATAAGTTTAAAGCCACCATCAAAGCAAAATTGTATAAAAAAGCATACTATACAATATCTGATTATGTAAATGACAAAACGGCTTGGGAGTAAGGCTTGGACGCATCATAAGAACATAAATTAAAAATAATATTTAATTGTGTCTATATGAATAAAGAACATTTTGATTTTGATATCAGACCAGAGCACTGGCGGATTACTGAAAATGCCGGATTAATGGAAATCACCAGTAATGACGCATTTAAACGGCAGAACATGTATTTTATTACACGACTACCCAACAAAAAGGATTGTAATGTGTCCATCGTTGATGTATGTATGTTTTCCGTTTCTTTATTCCACCGTAACTTCTAAACGCTTAAACCGATTTAAAAGTGCTTGGTTACTGTTAGAATCATTATATCATAATAATAATAATACTAAAAAACTTTATTTTAAATAAAAAGGCGAGCTTATTGCCTTGCAGCAATGTATCAGCTAAGCTATAGCTTAAGTTTATAACATGTTTAGAACGTTGGCTACGCAAAAGAACAATAAAAAACAAATGATAAAAAGAAACAAACAGAAACAAGAAAGAGACATATATTAAAAAAAAGTAAAACAAATGACTAAAATTGAATAAGGACGCAGAGGAAAGGAAGAAGAGGAAGGAAGGAAAGGGAAGCGAAAAGGAGGGGGGAGAGATGGATTGATTAATTTATGGATTTTAGGGTTATATGCTCCTTGAGCCTGGCGTTAAACGAGGAGATGCTGGGGGCTGTTCTAACATCATTTGGTAAAGCATTCCAGAGTCGTGCAGCTTCCACGGGGAAGGAGTTGCAACCCGATTGCCATATGGTACTTACATTGTCTAAATGTCAAATATATAGTTGTCCAAATGTCAATAAATTAGGATAAATATTATATCGTGTTTAGTCAAAATGAAAGGGTACATTCTGATTGGGTACATTCCGAAAATATGTATGTATCTACATTGATAAATACATAAACCACACATATTTCATAAAATACCGTTTTATTATTTGAGCACCGAGGGCAACCGACTCGCGATCGTATCGAGATACCTGTCGCAGGGCTAGCAGCGCTGCGCTGCGACGCCACACTCATAAAGCCCGGCCAATGGGCCTGGCTCGCGTGAAACCCAGCTCAGGGGCGGAAGACGTTACGGGCCTTAGAGACGGCCCGTCAACTAAGTAACTCAAAGCAGTGGAATTGCATGACGGATAAATGCAGAAGCTGGTTCCAAAGTCGAGCAGAATGAACAGTAAATGGGTAGGTAAAAAAAGAAGTCCTATGTAATTGTATTTGTAACGGTGTGTTCTAGCTGACTGACGAATTTTCAGGCCAGTTATAGAACACGTTCTAAACTATTTCCAGTAGTATCCGGCTGGTATGATAAACAAAGAGATATTGGGACTGTATTAGATTTATGGGATAAATGGACGTTTCACAACGATGGAACAAATGCCAACAAATCACCAACCTTTTCGACGGTCGATCAGTGCACCTGACGAAATGACGAGCTGCTTGGCTCCCATTTGATTCCACACACTTGGACCGCGAAGATGCTGGACCGCACGCGCAATTCTCAAAACAGAACACATCAATTTGCACGAGATGGTGCACACACTAATTCGCACGAGAGTTTTTCGACCATTTTGCGACAATGATGCGGCGGCGGGTAGGACACAACTCGAACGAACAAAGCGTCCGCGCGGTGTTCACGGCTCGCTTATGTGTGTGTGTGTGTGTCTCCAATGACGACGCGATACACACGTAATAATTTGTCAGCACTGCGGGATTTGGAATTAGGAGGTTGGTACAGGATTATACAGTATTGCTATGGTGTTGTCCTGACGATCTGAGTGGAATAATAAGACTTCCTAACGGTTTTTAGCTATCATATTCTATGTTTATATGCATTGAAAATTATCGTGAAAGAAAACACACGTTTCTCAAAGCATGTTACATTAGATCAACGAATTCGGCTGTTATTGATTTCTATTCTTGAGAAAAGGGCAATTTTGTCTGCCGCAAGATATCTTTATTCGATCGGATGACGTGTGGGTGTGATTATGTTATAAAGTGCGTGATTATTATACTCTGTGTCGTAACGAATCGCTCGAAAGGCCATTCAAGCTCGAATTAACTCGGACAAAGATCGATTCAACCGAGCGCGCCACTCGCCCCACAGATATTGTTTTAAACCCACTGATAACTGCGTCTACAGTATGTTTCATTATTGGAAAATAAAACATTAATCAAGGAATCGATTGGTAATAACGTCACTATTGAGACACGGTAAGAAAGTATAAAGGCAAGCATATTTAAAATAGTTTCAGCATCGATTAGTCAGCATCATTCATTATGTATGGTATTAGATTGATCAATGCCATAGTTAGTTTTTACAACCCTTCTGCCCCGGCGACATGCAGGTGGGACTGATAGCATTGACGGTTAAACTATTAGCAATTTTTTGGCCACCTATAATAACATTTATGATGCATGTTTTTGACGTGACAACGTCTTATAAATCGATGGAGCCTGCTGCACGCACGAAAAAACATGACTCATGCGGCGTTACCTCGCTCTGAGGCGTTCCATTTATTATATTTATTATTCAATATAAATGCTGCCATCTACCGGTTGCCACAAGAATTATTTACTAACCTCAGTCTAAAATAGTACGAATGAAAATCACTAGATTGATTTAAATTCTTGACATAATTTTATATGTATTCTTGATATACGGAATGTTATTACTGAACGGACAATTTTCTTGTTGGCTCAACGAAGTGCAACGAAGTAAGCAACTTTTATTAAAAAAAAAAAGTATGAAAAGCTATCATTACGATGCGCTATCTAGCGGTTGGTAAAATGTCGCTGATATTGTTTATTTACGACGTATTACCTACCGCTAGATGGCGCAGCGTGCTCAAACGCTTCTCAAACCGTTATTTAACAGTTTGAGATTTCAAACTTTCAAATTATAAAAAACAATAAACTTTAAACAATAAACAATTATGTGAGTATAAAAGCATATATTTTGGGGTGTTTGTAATAAACAATATCAGAATCTTAAATGAAACTGCTTCAAATGCAACCGTTCCATCAGTATTTTCTTATGACGTTGTCACGTTCAACTATCGTCAGTAAACCGACTTTACAGACAACCGATTTTTTATATAATGGACTGATTATGAAAATTCAATATTTTAACCAATGATAACAATAATACCATTCAATTATTAGTGCCATCTATCGCATTTTTATACAAGCTGATAACATCACAGAAATATTACGAGCATTAAACCGCCATTATTATGAATTGAAACCTGTATAGCAAATTAAAATTGTCATCCGTATGTAAATATTGTTAAAATAATAAGAGCTACCGTATAAAAATACGTTTGTTATTATATTATTGTTTCATTTTGAGATAGGATACCGTATAGGCATGTTGAGAACGTCGTGTATTGGGCTACTGAACATGAGAGGATTAAATATGCCGGACAATATTACAATAATAAAAACTTAGTTCGTATAAATGCGCACGTCAGCCGTCGGTGCAGCAAAAGGGCGGTATCGCATATCTATACTAATATTATAAAGAGGTAAACCGAACCGATTTTGAAAATTCATTTACCAATAGAAAGCCACGTTATTTGTGAGTGTCATAGGCTATATATTAAACCGAAAAATGAAAAGACTTTTTCGTGGTAGTCCGATTTGCAAAGTAAGTAAGTCGGAGAAAAAACGGTCGAACGAAAACGTTTCTAACTAACGCTGCCTTAATGATGAGAGACATATGATTAAGTTCTAGAGAAGCGTTGTAGAGCTTAATAATGCCTACAAAAAAGTCAGCGACAGCATATGTCTAACTTTTATATTTAAGTCACAAAAAGCAATAATTTAAATCTCAGGTTTATTGGTCATATTATCAACAATTATGAATTATTATCAAAATAAGTAAATTTATCGTCTTAAGTGTTTAAAACAAAAAACTTTTCCCTTTTACTGCATATAATTTCACAAAAGAGGTAAGACACTCACAAATAAGACACTCACAAGAAGACACTCACAAATAACGGTAATATAGTCAAATTGGCATGCAAATACATACATACATGTAAAAATACAACCCTACCCAGTACTCACCAAACCACACTCATAATTTCATCACAAGTAAAAAGTTTTACCGCCCAACGAAGTGGGCACGGGTCAGCTAGTGTATGATATTATGATCTGCGGTAAAAATATTTAGTTAATATATATACATTTTTTTTCTGACAACCGTGGCACTCCAATAAGACTTAGGAAGTGAGCTCGCCTTATCACAGGAGTGCCTAGCAAGGCGGGCTCGGTTTCACTTTACTCGGCACATTAGGGAAACTAACTTTTACGTTTAACTTATGCGCAGTTTAGCCTAGGCTCATACAGATATATGCCTAAATTTAGAAGCATATAGCGGTAATTTCTGGGTTGTAAATTATATTTCTTTTGTGCTCTTGCATTTTAATGTATATGTAACTATTCTATATAAATAAAAATGAAATGCTGTTCGTTGGTAACCGCATATTAGGTTGAACGGCTAAGCCGATTTGGCTATTATTGCTTTAAAATGTTCGTAATAGTTCAAATAAGGTCCTAACGGAAAGGAAAATTGGAAAAATTGCCTGGAAAATTATAAAATTCGGAAAAAACTGAAAGTGCTCTTTCTCAACTGACGATTCGAACGATGGATATTCTTAATTATTTTTTAATAGTAACACATATTAGGTTTTTTGTTTTTGTTTTGTTTTGATCGCTATGCTCTCTGACGATCTGGACGATCTTGAAAAAAATCCGGAAAAACGCATTCCAACCCAAGTTAAAACAAAAAAATTAAAATCTGCTTTTGTGTTTTTTTGCGATCTGTCAAATAATGTGTCCAACTATTTTATAATTTATTTATTTCGATATTGATTTGTATTTTTAATGTGCCTGAATAGTGCAGAATACTTGTGTGGAAGGGGGGGTTAGAAGGATGAGTCGATTTGGAGGGCGGGGCTAGGGAGGTAGAGGTTTGAAGGGGAGGTTGGGAGGGAGG
This sequence comes from Micropterix aruncella, assembly GCA_944548615.1. Classification (NCBI taxonomy): domain Eukaryota; kingdom Metazoa; phylum Arthropoda; class Insecta; order Lepidoptera; family Micropterigidae; genus Micropterix; species Micropterix aruncella. Next base: position 763,092 of record OX155968.1, read on the forward strand.
AGGGTGACACATCCGATTTTTACTTTGTTTACATATTCTAATAGCTTTTCACAAATTCACAAAACCGATCACAAACAGATGTATTGAAATTTGGACAAGACAACATCTGACGGTTCAGCTAGTAAATGAATAAATCAATGTTTTGAACTATAAGCGTCATCTACACATTGCGTTTCATAGTAAAATTTCAGCTGCCAAAACGTTGTACGGCATCGACCAATCTAATACCCTATATAATCAATGGTATTACATAAAACTCGTGTCTAGCTACTATTGAACGTCCTGTATACGCGTGCGTTGGTACTAATAGTGGCTAAGCAACCGGTGCGGAGTGTGTGGCTAAGAATTCCAAATAATGACAAGAGCGACGAGCGGTCGAAACTAGAAAATAAAAAAAAAGGTTTCATTCTCTGCGGTGCGGGGGTGGAGGGAGACGCAAGGTACGCGGCGCCGCTTCGTGAAACGTGGAAGAGGGAAGAAACAGGAAGAAAGAGCGCACTACAGTTTCATCGCGTCGCACAGTGTTTTTTCCTTCGTCTATACTATGTATACTAATATTATAAAGAGGTAAAGTTTGTGAGGTTGTAGGAAGTAATTTCTGGATCTACTGAACCGATTTTGAAAATTCTTTTACCAATAGAAAGCCACGTTATTTGTGAGTGTCATAGGCTATATATTAATCCGAAAAACGAAAAAATCTTTTCGTGGTAGTCAGATTTGCAAAGAAGTCGGAGAAAAAATAGTCGAATGAAAACGTTTTTTACGAACGCTGCTTTAACGATGAGATATATGATTGAGTTCTAGAGAAAAGTTGTAGAGCTTGGTAATGCCTACAAAAAAATCAGCGACAGCATATATGTCTACATTTTATATTTAAGTAACAAGAAGTAGTTATTTATATGAAAAAATAATTGTAATCGTTAGGTCATGTTTATTGGTCATATTATCAACAATTATGAATTCATATCAACATAGGTAAATTTATCGTCTCAAGTGTTTAAAACAAAAGACTTTTCCCTTTTACTGCATATAATTTCACTTTTACTGCATAAATGGTTAAAGAGATAAGACACTCACAAATAAGACACTCACAAGAAGACACAAATAACGGTAATATAGTCAAATTGGCATGCAAATACATACATACATATGCAGTAAAAATATAACCCTTCTTTTGGCAGTCAGGAAATAAAACATAGCACTTAGTACTAACCGAACCACACTCATAATTTCATCACAAGTAAAAAGTTTTACCGCCCAACGAAGTGGGCACGGGTCAGCTAGTAAAAGATATAAGCTTAAAATCTATAATCTGGCCAGGTCATTCTGCTATGGTAATGAAGTAATTCTATCAAATGACTGCATAAGTTAGTGCTCGATTTTCATAGATGTCGCCAACTTACTCTATGATATACTGTGCTCTATGGAAGATATTCGGTGTTTATGATCCGTTATTTGCATGTCATCGTCATCATCACGTCAGATATAGTTCAAATAAATTGATTTGTATGCGTTTGAGAATTTTTAAAAAAATGTGGCTCTTTTCGTATTGGGACTGTGCAAAAAAAACATTCAGAGTGTTTATTTGGATCATGCTTCTGCTCTTCGGACCATTACAAAATGATTTAGCAAATTCCGAAATGGTTATTTCAACTTGGAAGATCAGCCTCGCTCTGGACGACCTTCTGGTATTGATGACGTGTGTTCGATAGTGGAAGAAAATCCATAGATTTAAACTGACTTGCTGAGACGTTGAATATTGTCAATTCCACCGCTTTTTGCCATTTAAAAGAGCTTGGATACATTTCTAAGCTTGATACTTACGTGCCGCATTGACACTAGATGGCGCTGCAGCATGTCACCTCTATAACGTTCAATTGAGCGCCATTAAAATTAGTATACATAGGTATTTGAGCGGGGATAATGTTTTCACGCTATTCACTTTATTTTAACTTGCATCAACTTCTACATCGTTCAACCGATCGCCATGAAAATTGGTATTCATAGGTATTTGAGCACGGGTAAACCACGGGTGACGTCACTAGTAAAATATAATGTACTATAATCGTCTCTTGACGTGGAGCTTATGTACGCAGTGTATTTACGATTTAATGGGCGGGAGCTAATGGGCGGGAGCGGGAATTAATGGGCCCTTGCTGAGTTGGCCACGAAGACCCATTCTGTTCAGGGTTGGTCACACTCACGGGTCAACACCTATCCGACGGCCTCCACGCATGAAGTGCGAGCCTGGGCAGGACTCTGGCCTTGTGGTCAGTTTCCAATAGGAATCAACCTTCTGGCGCTCCTGGACGGTCTGCGCACCGTGTGGCGTAAGCCAATCGACTGTGCACTCTGACTAACAGTCGGGGGAGTCTGGAAGCAGTACTGTTTCCTATAGAGCGGGGGTGGTTGCGGACCTTACGGCGACTGCTCTTGAAACGACCGTCGGCTATCCGATCCTAGGTGAACAGCCGGGCAAAGGACGCTGTGGTCCGCGATAGAATCGGTAAACACCGTTTCACCGCTTCGTAACGGAGAGGACCGCGCAAGCGACCTCGAACTCGCAACCAATCGAGAGACTGGAGTAATCTGGTCACAATTGGAAGTAAGGGCGTGAGTGTAAGCCCGCCGGGTAACACTCCTGGCTTTCTCGCGGTTAAGGCGTTGGCCTCTTACGGGCTTGTGGCGTAGCTAGACGGTGGACTGTTTTGTCCTCAAGTCTTCTGCGCTCACTCCAGGGAGATAGAACGACTAATCGTTAAAACTTCCTGAGGTGACGACCTCGCCCGCTGTAGTCGACAGCCCTAGTTGTATTTACGAGTTCATTGATAAAAACTTTTTTATTTTCATTTGATATGATTTGAAGGCAGCTAAATAAGTGAGTCTATGAAGCACCTAAACACTGTGCGTCTAGTTGCACCGTAGGGGAATTTGAGCTGCAAGCTAGGGTGTTAACGACCACTGGAAACAGTGGTCATCAGGCACACAAACACCGCCATTAGATAAACATCAAGGGACCACCTCAATTCTGAACACTCGCCGGCCGAGTACCCTCCTCAGGGTGAATTCACACTCTGTATAAGACTCCATTGATTATATAGCTTATTAGATTGCTCAACGTCGTGCTACGACTTGGCAGCTAGAATTTTACTACGAAACGCAACCTGTAGACGACACTCATAATTCCAAAAAATCAATAATCTTCTATTATTACGTTCGTGGTATAACAGTATGGCGGCGCACTGAAGATTCGCTTTAAACACGCCTATAGAGTATGGAATAAAAATACAATAACAAATGAATTTTCAAATCGTAGCTCATTATTTACATAAAGATATCAATTTTTAATCTGGTATACAGGTTTCAATACGTAATAATTACGCAATTTAATGTTCAGTTAGACTGATAGATGGCATTCTATCTCTCCATATTATTTATGTGATAATCAGTCTATGTATAAATGCAGTAGATGACATTAATAATGATAATATTGTTATCAATAATTAAATTACTGGGTTTTAATAAATCAGTCCTTTATGAAACAACCATTCATTATCATTTAATTTTCTTGTAACTTTATTTTTCTCTTTCTTTTAGTTTTAAGTCTCACTCTATTTGTCTCACTCTATTTACAAAAAAATATGTCTAATTTCAATGCTGATTTGATAGTGAAATCGCGATTTTTTTTTAGAGGACCACATTTTAAGGCAATTTAGTTTTTTATGCGGCATTTTACTAAACTTTTAAATAATTAGTTGTATTATTAGAGCCCTGTCCACCCTAGAACGGGTTAATACCAGTTGGGTCATAGAATCGAATAAGCATGATGTTAAGATTTTGCCAATCGGTTCCTAATTTTTTTTTGTAAGGAAAATCAGTGTTTTATAAAAAAATATTCCTAAATAAAAAAAAATAAAAAAAATGTTGTAAATTGCTATTGGTTTCGCTGTGCAATTCTATCAGCGCCACCTGCATGTCACCGACGCAGAAGGGTTGCCAAAACGCACTATGTTGTTGAGCAATCTAATGCCATATATAATCAGTGAGAAATATTGTCCAAAGTGCACTTATTATAACTTCAGTCGATCGATATTGATCAACAATATACAAAGGCACACGAATCAGCGTGGATATATTCTCCATTGTTTAGTGTAGGTACCCTAAGAACATCGTATTCGAGAGGACGTACATGCACGTACATGATCACACACTCAAAACAGCCAATATAGCCCTCTCCAAAGTCCGTTTGACTATATCCGAAAGGAATTGGTGTATTTACACTCTTTAATAACCTTGCAAAGTCTATAAGAGATTTAGAACCAACAGTGTTCTTGCGAGTTAAACGATGGCTCATCACACATGCTACCTATAAGGTAGACGAGCTCGAAAAAGTATTACAATATCTTAAATAATACATACTTGTCATTAAAAATCATATCATCTCTCTAAGACAACACATCTCAATAATCAAACATAATGTTTGATTATTATAAATATTGTTGTTTTACGAATGTGATTTTTTGTCTGATCTTTTATTTTGTCTGATTTTAGTTATTATTAGTATATTTTTTTAAATTATTTATTGCATAGTTCTAGATTATGGGTTTTTTTGTTTTTTTATATATATTTTTTGATAATTTATATTATGGATTATTTGTGTTTTAAACTTATTTTTTATTTTATTATTGTTAAGGAAACAAACAGCTTTTACAAAATATTGGGTACAAAATTATTAAGTTTCAAAGATATTGCAAATAACATGTTTCCACTTAAAAATTAATAATTTAAACACTTCACAGTTTTCTATGAAGAATACACTCACATAAAAGGAGATGGGAATTGGGAAGGGGGGTCATATAAGTAAATACAATTTTATGTGAATACACGTTCCATAATGTTAACATATTGTTGTCATACATTATTATGACTTATCGAACTGTATTAGCCATTTCGGATGAACAAAAGACTACCTATGGACTATTGACTATCACTGCGGTACAGTGTCTGGGTCGAAGATTTTTCACATCAAAAAGCAATCGTTTTTTAGCTTACGCCAATTTGCCATTCAGCCGTCGATATCAGCATCAGACGTGCCGAAATTGACGCGAAGGGCGGAGGTGAGGCGAGAGAGGGTTCATCCACGGACCCGAACCTGTTCAGCCGAATGTGGCATTAAGGCGACGTACTACTTAAAAAATAAACCGTATCTGAGTTTTTAAGCCCCGCCTACTTACCCCCTCCCCTCGCGACGGGGCAGGTGTTTATTATGTTGACTCATCTCGCAGCGATATTCACTCGCTATCGATGTCTGGACTAAACACACTAGGTATACACTATTGCAATGGGATTTATATTTTGGGATTATGCAAGTGTCATGTACCTACGCTGGAGAAGAAGGCTACGCTTTATCATCATCTAAACTTGAACATTATATTACTTTCCCGGCTGCCACTGGTAGGGAAGGTGTTGTGATCGTGCGGAAAAAAATGTTTAGATAACGACAGAGATGTCCATTTTGAGGTCCACCAAGATGATTAAGACCATTTTCAGAGAAATGTATGTCTGTTTGCCTGTATGTAATCTCTCACGATAACTGCCGAGCCGTTGAACCGATTGAGTTGAAATTTGGAACATAGGGATAGTATCACCCTGGTATGCGCCCATTAGATTTTGGCTGTCAACTGTTAAACCAAACTATCACTGTCAAAAATTGACAGAAGCCATATCTTACAGAATTTCATTTGCGATATGTCATTTGAAAGCCCCTGAAAAACTGTATTAAGAACAGTCACCTGTCACTAATTAATTTTCGACATTTTAAAATTATTTTAAATGGTGATAGATGACAATTGGAGAAATGCCGTTAACTGTTTTGGATACAGTTGTCCAAGGGCTTTTAAATGACATAAATCGCAATTCATGTTCCGTGAGATACAGCTTTAGTATTTTTTTGATAGTTGTAGTGACAGTTTTTGATAGTATTTTTTGGCAGAAAAACATTTAGCATCGAATTAAAAAACAACATTGTGTATCGAACTATTTATTCGCGGTATAATAGTTCTTTGAGGAGGACATAACGACACCCATCGCCTTGTACATTATCATTAAATAATTATTTAATTAAAAAGTAATATAATTTATTTTTAGATACTGTAAGCACATCATTGTAAACTTTAAAGAAATACACATCATTAAAAATAAATAATTATTAATGAAAATATAAAATCATTAAGACAAAAAATCATGAAGACATTTCTGGTTGGCAAAGTAGTCTGTTATTTCTGAGTAGATACATACATATTAAATGTAAAGAGACGAATAAATGCATTTAAAATTGCGCAGTACATTTGAGACTTCCTTTTTGTAGCCTTGACAGTGTCGCTTTGTAGTGGTGCGCCGACTTTTGTAATTAAAATTCATCAAATGATAATACATTTTCAAAAGCCTGTTCATCATTATTAATTAGATCTGTACTCAGCACAGATTTGGAATATCGTGTACTTTTCGGTGGCTCTATATTGCTTGTGCTTTGCTTTGGAGTGTTATTGGCAAGTACATTCTCGGTGAGTTCTTTGCTCACTTTGTGATGGAATCACTGAAAACTAACAACCGCTTAAGCGTTGGACAAGGGAGAGGAACCGATTTCTTTCGTTTTATCGTGTCGTTTCTTTTATTTGCTTCTTTCAAAGTGTATTCAGGCTCCTTTAAATCCATATTCCTTCATACTCCTGGATCGATAACTTCAGGTAATACACAGTCCATATAAAAACAAACAAGTTTTTTCCATGACATTTGTCCAAATCAAATCATCCGTCTGTATATATTCGGTTTTGAGGAGATCGTTTTTACCAGACCAAAATGTAAATAGGCACACTTCCTTTCCAGTTATATCTATCGTTCCAGTTACAGTTTCTTTCCAGCACACTTTCTTTAAAGTTATCCACAATACCACAGATAGTTCATACCTTGTTGAAAACTTACGTTTTTTCGTTCCTCAGCGATTAATTCGCAATTCACGCACGTTTGAGGTCTCTCGTGCCAATACCAACTACGGGAAACATTCCATCGCTTATGGGCTGATATGCACGTACGACTCTTGTTTCTCCACCATCGACATTTTCAACCTCAACCAACCGACGTTCGTTAAAGAATTATTCAAATCAATTGCACCTAACGAGCTTGTTAATACCTATAGTAATTAGTTATATACTTTCTATACAACATATCAGTAGCTACCACAAATATTTATAAATATCTATAAATATTTATTATATATCTATAAATACCTATAAACATCAATAAATATCTGTATCTATATATCCACTATACGACCTATCTATATCTTTATTTATATCTATATACATATACACATACCATCGTCTAACTCCTTCTTCCTAATCACTTCCAATTCCCTACCTCTCCCATCGGTTTTCTATATATTTTTTATATTTAATATGAACTTTGTTTATTTTATAATTAATTTTTAAGTGTAATATGCTGAAATCCAAATGTGTAATAAACGATTATAGGCGTAATGTTTTTCTTTTTTTTCTACATTTATGCACACGTATGTATATAATAAAATAAAAAATAAATAAATAAAAAGAAATTATATATGGACCTGTCCTTGAACTTGAACGTACCAGTGATGTTTGATGCTGATTTCAAGTTTTCCATCTTTCTGTTTCCAAAATGTCACTTTTCTTTTTCTTGTCGCTTCCGTTAACCAGATTCTATGCGCTGTAATGGGAAATTTGACTTCAAAAATATAATCATCAGATATTCCATCTGGAGAAGCTCCCAAAAATGGAAATTTAGGGTCAATGAATAATCCACATTGCTGAATTTCCACTTTTTCTAGACATATTTTTCATTCTAGTGCAGTTGTTTCATTTTCTTTTCCATGGCAAATTGATGCTACGTTGCTCAAATCCCATTTTCAGTCATGGATTTAACTAAATTGGCGCATTTTGTGTGTTGTTAACTATTGACAATTTCGCCAAAGTTAGAAGCAGTTACCATTTTTCTTCGTAATTCCAACCACTCGCTGCTTTCACCTTGAATAACCGTAAGTTTTTCAATTCGCAATCGATCATTTTTCTATTTTCCAATTCTTGAAATAACAGAGCTTTGCTTTTTTCGAATATTTCTGATGGAACATCGGGTTGGTTGCAATGTTCTCCATAATGCGAATTATTGTTTTTTTTCTTCAAAAAAACTTTCTGCTTTTATTTCTTTTATAAAGAATGGATTTACTTAAATGCCTCTGTCTTCTTTATTCCACTTTTGATATCCTGCCAGAGGGACTTTTGCCTATATATTTTTTATGTAATCTTGACAGTGGCTGTTTTGTATTAAATGATATAACTGCCGCATTACATCGCGCTTGTTAAGACTGCTTTTGGATGTAATTTGTCCTCTTACCACCAATAAATTTTGCAATGATGCCGTTAAACCTTTCGAGAACATTACTATCTACATAATGAATTAGGCTTCTTGCATGTATTGCTACCTACGTTTTAAGTTATGTAACGTATTCTTTCCCAAATAATGTCACCCATCAAACAACTCATTGCATCCAGTGTTTCATTTTCCGACAAACAATTTTAAAAACTTCTACATTTATCATGGTTTCCAAATGCATCTATCAGGGCGTTCAAAATGTCATTATACAGGCAATCAATTTTCTCATCAATTGAAAAGTTTTGACATTTATTGTAAGCTACTGCTGATGTAATATTTCTTCGCATTTTTAGATTTTTTTTCACAGACATTACAAGTTGAATAAAAGCTTTTAAAAAGTAGATACCTACGTTTTGTTTTTTAAATTACAATTCTGCCTATCTGACGGTTTTCTATATTAGAACGGTCAGAATCGTAGCCTAATTGTATATTATATTTATACATAGTGTATAGCTCTGTCATATGGCTCTAACGCAAATGTATTGGCATTATTTAATGTCCCCTTATATACACACATTTTGACTCGCAGGAAGCAAGCTGAAGTGGCGCACTTGTTTTAAACTCGCATAACATCACACCGGTCGTAGGTTCAAAACCTACCGATATGTATATTTTTTTTTTGTTTTTATACATAAAGAAACATTGTTATCAAATAAATGAACACTTTTTATTAAAAAAAAAGTAATATTGTAAATAAAAAAAAAATAATAAAATAAAATAAATATTAAATATTATTTTACTTATTATTGTTTCTATTTTTCAACATATGATTTATCATGTTTTTAAACCTCTTTCATTTACACGGTGAAATAGCCATCTAAAACCGATATTTTTTTACTTTCACATCTCCGATCCATCGAAATGTCAATTTGGTAATAATAAGTCATGAAACAGAGCGTCGCGAACGCAACCGCATATGTCGGCCTTCGAAGCCGAAATGAACCACGTTTCTAAGAGCCAATAACATTTCACTATAAAAGGTTGGCTGTTATGCCATTTGAATCAGTAATTGATCCCTACATAAGAACCATATTGACCCAATGTCGCTTGCGGCATTTTGAATGCCAGCGCGTCGTCGCGAGAAGAGCGCGCTCATCTCATTGTATGACAAAAATAATATAAACGGGCTCTGCAAAATATTATTTTTAAAATACACTGATATTTTATTTGAAAAAAATAATCGTCAATACTACAAGTTTATTGTACATAGTTTATGTAAAAAAAAACAAACTTGAAAAAAAACACACAGTAATAAGTAATATTTAACAGTGAATATGGATGAAAGTTACACTTTTTATATATTTTTTTTTAACAAGAAAAACTTATTTTTTTTAATTTATGCCAAAACATCCCTCTTTACAACTATTGTTAAAATGCCGTAGTATTTTTTTTGAGTTTCTTGATCGTGCAGTTTAGTGTGAGGCACGTTTCAAAAAATGCTCTAAAATGAAAATTTCCTGTATAGCTCCCAGATTTAATTATTTTCCTCAATTTTCCAATACTTTAAAAAAAATCTGAAATAGCTATCTACTTAAGAAAGGTACCGTGAGTTACGATAATTTTTTTTTGTTGGCTAACATCATCAGTTATTTCAGTATGACTGTTCAAAAATTGCCAAAAAATGTAATTTTCGAAATTTACCTACATCGTCGCCTTAACTGTTCCCCATCACGACACGCAAAACAACCACACCGACAACCGCGATCAATCCGACACGGAAAACTGCCAATATATAATTATAGTACATAATATTAAGGAGAAGTACCACCCTAAACACCAGGTCGCATAATCAAAATTCAAGGCATTACTAACGTTTTAACTACAATTACCTTATATGGATAGTTATATATATATATATATATATATATATATATATATATATATATATATATATATATATATATATATATATATATATATATATATATATATATATATATATATATATATATATATATATATATATATATATATATATATATATATATATATATATATATATATATATATATATATATATATATATATATATATATATATATATATATATATATTCAAATTGAAATTATGTTTATTACTAAATAAATGAAATTATAAAATAAATGAAAGGGCACTTATCTGGTCTGTGGCGACCAGGAGCGACTCCACGCCGTTTTTCTTCTCCTCTTTCAGTGTTTGCTGTTTCCTGCTGTGGTATTGAAAAATGACCAAACCGGCTTCCTATTTTCTCCTACAGCGGTAACACAACAATTCGAAAGATGAGAATCAATGCTGAAAAATAATGGCGATTAGTGTATCTTAAAAACTAATGATAATTAAAAATGTGTATCAATATTTCGGCTCCGCCGTCGTCAAGATATGTCATATATATATATATATATATATATATATATATATATATATATATATATATATATATATATATATATATATATATATATATATATATATATATATATATATATATATATATATATATATATATATATATATATATATATATATATATATATATATATATATATATATATATTCTTTCGGTTATACAAAATATATACAATTATAATTGATTTCATACTTTCATAAAATATATTTTTTATATGACTGTGTGGGATTTCCATAGTGCGTTGGCGGTCAAATAGTATCGTATTTCGATAGTATTGCGAGCAAGGCCGTAGGCAGAATTTTGTAATTTCACATTTTTGTCTGTTCATTCATGCTTGTGCAGGTGGGTAGGAGAGATACCGGTGTCGTTGTTGGAATGCTGCGCCGATTGATGACGTCACACTCCGTCAGTGGTCTTGTTCGTGGTTCGCGGTCCGTAGGACCGCGGAGCAATCATTACGACCATTATACACCCATTCACCCCCACGAAGCGCCGTCTGGACCCCCCCCCCCCCCCCCCCCCCTTCTTCACCTCAGTCCGTTTGGACTTTGGCAACTCAGTGCCGACACAGCAGGGCGTCACACAAAAGAACGAACGGAGAGTCACGCATAAAAAATGCCTAAACAAATGACTAAATAAAGGTAAAATAAATGGGTGGACCACAAACCACATGGTTCTGAACGGGGAGAGTGAGGGAGTTAAAGAAACACCGCTGCAAGCCATGCAATTGTTTTTTTAAAGTTACCTATGCAGTTGCCGTTCTATACTGCCAGTAATTATTGATTTGTAATATGTATGTATAAATATAATATAACTTATATAGGTATGTATTCCCATTTACTTATTTTGAATTTATGTTGTATAAGTACGATTTATATGTTTGCGGTTAACTCTACAACTTTTGCGGTCATTGGACATTATTTGGTTGGTGGGGATGAGTCCTTGCCCCGTGGAGTTGGACGATGAGTTCTCCCGGCAAAGTTACATTGGCCATCTACAAATGCATCGGGAGGACTGTTGTTTATTTCCGCGCGGTATAGATCCGTTTTCTCTCAACTAATAAATATTTACGGATGTGTTGTATTTTTTGTTTCATAATTTAGTTTGTAAAATATATTATGAAACATATATTATGAGGCATAGGAAAATGTTTTTTTAAGAATTATGTATCTAATTATAAGTTCATGCTGTTACCCAAATAAATAAAATAAAATAAATAAATAGAGGAAACTTAAAACCATTTTGCATGAAACATATATTTAATTCGTCCAATTGTCGACATCTATTATCTATGCTGATTTGCTATTTTCAGGAATAATTTTCGTGAATCTCAGAGTCAAGGACACTAAACGTATTCGAAGTCTACTTGTTTTCTTACCAAAATTCCACAAAACACGTCCTTATTTATTTTGCTTAAAAAATAGAAGTCAATAAGTTGATTAATCCCTAAAGAATTTTCGGAAAGACTAAAATATCTGACAGGTTTTTATATCCCCTTAAAGGATTAATCAACTTATTGACTTATTGTTTTTCAAAGACTCTCGATGCGGTATTCGCGGTCCGAAGAAATCCTTTTCTGACTTATTCTTTGTCTATTGTCATGAGACTTGGTTTTCTGGGAGAGTTTGATGGCATATTGTACGGCACTGCGCGAGCATTTTATAGTTTTAGCAATTTTGACTTGCCACTTGCTCGTTCAACAAATTGATTCATAAGTGTTGATGCACACAAGCTCATTTATTTTCGGCATTTTGTTGCAAATAAAGCAACTTCAAATGAATTTAAAGAACACACAGCACTGATGAGCAAAGGCGGCAAACTGTATTGCGAAATGAACAACTATTTACGGATTTGTGTGAGTCAGGTGTTTTACAGCCCAATTAAATCTTACGCATTATAATCACATTATACATATGCAAAACTTCAGATATCCATCACAATAAACTAAGAAGTTGTCGAATTTTGATGACAGTGCGCGATTTGGCCTATAGTACGACAGCGGTTTCGAGTCGGTTCGGCCATGATTAGTTTGCGCGCGGCAAACTAATTATATTTCCTTAAAAAAACGTTCAGATAAATGCGATACGTCAAACTGAAAGTTTTTAGAATTAACCACTAAACAATATGGTTGAAAAACATAACTTTAAACATGGAACTCTTAAAAAGGAAAAAAAACTAATTTACCGCGTGAAGTTTGTGCCACCCGACGTTTCGGCGATGTTGCAACCGCCGTTGTCCAGGGTAGACTAGACATCGGCGGTTGCAACATCGCCGAAACGTCGGGTGCTACAGACCACGTTACAAATTCGTTTTTATCTCTTTTTTTTTAAAAGAATAGCCCATTTTCTCGGCAGTACATTGTAAGTTTAACATTAGAGGCTTAAATGTAAATAATAGCAAAATAGAAAGCACCGTAGACCACAATTTTTTGAAATCAACGCCGCCTAACTAGGCCTAGGCTCGTACTAAGGCAATGTCAAAACCGCGATAGTCTTCGATTTCATGTCACTCTTTACTTGTCTAACGCTATCAAAATTTCACGACGCCTTAGAATTTATGTTAGCCTAAAAATAGCCAGATAAGCAACTACACTATAACTCCCTTGATTTTTATATCCGTATAAATACAGAATTTTTATTACGATGGAAACGATAGACACAACGGTATATTTTATTGCCAAGCGTAGATGAGTCTATTTTCATATTATACAAGCGGAGCTGTGTTCAATTAAGACATAATAATATTAATTGCTTTGCAATAATATCTTTGTGATAAGTGAGGCGATAAGATAGAATAAAAGGCAATTAACTGCATACAATGTGTTACAGTCGGTTGGCTTTATTCTCTGAAACATCTTGTAAACACAGATAATAAGGCGCAAATATCAATCGAATGGAAATGATTAAATAAATCGATTAGAAAATCGCCTTATTAACGGTTTTAAAAAAGAGCAAGTTGCTGACCTCTAAAGAGTATAAAGTTAGGTTTTTTAATATTGCGGCCTTAGCTATGAAGTTGCTGTTCTATAAAGGAATTTTAAGGTCAAAATCTTGGTATGAAAAATATATATTTAATTAATTGAAATATTGACCCCTATTTATTATGTATGCAGGGTTGTCATTTTAATGGGAGTTGCTCAACCCGTCGGACGCCAACAGTGCCTATAGCACGTTGGTATACTGTGCCTATAGGCACTTTGCGTCGTTTGACATATCCGCGCGTAACCGTTTCGGCCGCTCCCCTTATATAATATAATATTTACATTATATATATATATATATATATATATATATATATATATATATATATATATATATATATATATATATATATATATATATATATATATATATATATATATATATATATATATATATATATATATATATATATATATATATATATATATATATATATATATATATATATATATATATATATATATATATATATATATATATATATATATATATATATATATATATATATATATATATATATATATATATATATATATATATATATATATATATATATATATATATATATATATATATATATATATATATATATATATATATATATATATATATATATATATATATATATATATATATATATATATATATATATATATATATATATATATATATATATATATATATATATATATATATATATATATATATATATATACATATTATATATATATATATATATATATATATATATATATATATATATATATATATATATATATATATATATATATATATATATATATACATATTTATATTTGATAAGGTTTGTAAAGAAATCCGTTTATAAAGGGTCCGCCAAATAACTTTTTTTTTTTGAAAATGCTATAAAAAAAAAACTACTGAATATTTTTTCAAATTTCTTTTTTTATTTGAAAGTACAATCCCTCCGGTTAATGATGGAAAATAATTTCATTCAAATGGCTGCCTCGGCTGGCCATGCAGTAGCCTACACGATGGGTCCAATTTTTTAAGTACATTATCGATTGTGTGCAGCTGTATTTTACCAATGGCTTCACGAATATTGTCCTTTAAAGCGTCAATTGTCTCTGGTTTGTCGGCGTAACACTTATCTTTGACGGCACCCCACAAAAAGTAGTCCAACGGTGTCAAATCGCAGCTCCGAGGTGTCCAAACGACATCAGCTCTGCGGCTGATAATGCGATTTTCAAAAACAGGGCGCAAAACATCAAGTTGAAACCAAATGTTGCCAATATCCTCCTCTTCAATTTCTGTGAACAAAAATTCGTTCAACATGGCCCGATAACGATCGCCATTGACGGTAACGGCCACTCCTTGCTCATTTTCGAAGAAAAATGGCCCAATTATGCCTCTGGACCAAAATCCGCACCAAACAGTGACTCGTTTTGGGTGCACCGGCTTTTCAATGAATGCGTGCGGGTTTTCTGTGCCCCAAATGCGACAATTCTGCTTGTTTACATACCCGCCAAGATGGAAATGAGCTTCATCTGAAAAGATGATTTTTTTGGCAAAATCCGCATCTTCTGCAAGTCGATCGCAGGCCCACTTAGCGAAGCGAAAACGCATTGGATGGTCAGTTGGCTTCAACTCCTGAACCAATTGGACTTTGTACGGCGTCATACCAAGGTCTTTACGCAAAATTCGTCTCAATGATGTCTGCGAAATGTCCAATTGTTGAGAACGACGGTGAACTGATGTTGATGGCGATTCACACACACTTTCGGCCACAGCAGCAATATTCTCGGGTGTACGCACTGTTTTTGACTTTTGACGCGTTGGTTTATCGATGAGGATGCCAGTTTCTTTCACTTTTTTCACAAGGTAACGAACATACCGAGCTGACGGTACTTCTCTTCTTCCAAAATCCGTACGCAATTTTCGCACACATTCTGCAACATTACCATGATTTTCAAAGTAATGTCGCAAGATTTCCCAGCGTTGTTCAAGCGTATACACAACCATATTCGTTCAGCGGAAGGATAAAACTAATTATCTGTCAAATCAGACATGAGGTAAGTGTTGAAAAAAGAAAGTAAGAAAAAAACGTTACATGGCGGACCCTGTAGGATGATATCTTCATTTAAAATAAAAATAGTAAAAGCTTTGCTTTTTAAAACGGCTTTGCCGAAGTGATCAAAGTGTTTTATTTTTGATTTTTCGCTTTAATTCGCCTCAATTGGAGGCATTTTGTCTTGCAAAAGGATTAGCTTGTTTTTTGAGATATATGGATGAAAAGTGATCGTTAGTCGACTGCAAAAGGACCCTTTTAAACTTACATTGGACAGTCGAAAGTCGTGCACATCCATAAGAATATCTCATTCAAATATTAGCATTTCCCGATCCAAGCTGGGATTTCCTTCGCTGCTTTTTAAGTAGCTTTTATATATATATATATATATATATATATATATATATATATATATATATATATATATATATATATATATATATATATATATATATATATATATATATATATATATATATATATATATATATATATATATATATATATATATATATATATATATATATATATATATATATATATATATATATATATTATATATATATATATATATATATATATATATATATATATATATATATATATATATATATATATATATATATATATACACGACTATCGATATTAATTACTAGATAACAAGAGGGAATTTATGAAAAAACGATATTGTTAGTAGGTATTTACAAAATCGACTAAAAAGTAGCAGCGCAGTTTTTCCAGCGACAGGAACCAATGAATGTTTTAAATTACCAACTCTTCAAAGTTGATTTTTCCCTTGTAAAAAGTTATCGAAATTCTAAAAAAATAAATAATCTACTGGAACAAGGTCTGTCAAGTACGGTAAGTGACCAAGAGTCTCCGGACGCAAACTTCTGCAGCTTTGCGACTTTTTGCAGTGAAAGCTGTGGTTATACGTTGTCATGCAGAAGTAGTGGCGATGAGCGATTGATCAGGGTCGTTTATTTTATCACGAGTTTCTCCATCATTGTTTGCAGTTCTTAAAAGTACATATTTACGGTAACTGTATAGCCAGTCTGCAAGAAGCTGTAATAGAAAACACCGGCACAGGATCTCATATTTGAAAATAATGCAAATTTTCAACTTTACCATGCTTGCACAAGCGAAAATATTTAGGCAAAAACAATCGACGGAAACACAAATAAACAGCTGTTTCTTAAAAGAGAATAACATGGCCATGAATTAAAATTTATTTAAATTTGACATTCCAACTCAAACCCAAGTTAAGTTATCCAAGGTGAAAGTGGCCAGTGTGAAAAAACAGCAATAACATAGGTAAGGTCCCAATATATCTGTATTACAGATTTTGAAGTGAATGTAGGATGTTTTATGTTTCTCTTCTCAAAACTTGAAAGTTTCCACGATCGCTTATTTAACAACAGGCTTATCCGAGCTTAAACGTCACTTTATTCATTTGTTTTTATACTTCTGGATGTATTTTGCTATATTATATAAAAAAAATATTTACCATGAAACTTAACGGTGATATTTATATTTACGCTGAAATTCGGTCTCCGGTGTTTGTCAAATGCAGCATCTTAATGTTGAGGCTGTTCATAGCGACTCATGTTTTTACTTTTCTCATACTTTTAAAATGTATTAGAGTTTTATACTTTTAAAATGTATTATGGAACTATTTGTTTACAAAATAGTATGATAAATTAGGTTTCAGCGAACCGAATTTTAATGGTTTTGACTATTAGAAGTGATATACAAAGTCTACCTAACTAGACAGAAGCCCGTACCAAGGTTGGCGCTTGACTATGTTGTTGTAAATTGTGAATTTAGCGCACACTTATCAAAGTAATAAAACTAAGAAATGGAAAGTAATAATTATATAATATAATAGAATAAGTTTATTGTGCTATAAAAACATTACTCAATGACGACGTATCTAAAAAAATCAAATAAATATACAAAAATAGATGAAATTATGGCGTTTTGCCTTAGTAACACTTAGTCCCTCGCACCATGTATTATATATTCGTTGTCGTCCGTCTGTGAGCATGAGAGCTAAAAATCTATACTTTCTGTCTGGAGGTCAAACCGCCCATATTCTCGACTACCCCATACCATAGCCATTTTCGCTACTGTGATTCACGAAAGTAATACCGAGTATTATATTATATACAGGCTAGAATAACAGTAAAGCTTTAAATGTCAGCCATTTTCGTTGGCGTTTCGCCATTGAAATCAAGAACAGCGATTCCGTACCAAGAATTCTGATTTCCTAACGCTGGATTATATTATAGAGACTTGTCTAAGTTATGTACTATAGATGCGTACTCGAAACTATAATATATAATACAATTTCACTGAAAGTCAGATGTCTCATAAACCTCGGACAATATATCCACGAGAAAAATGGGGCAATCGGGTTTATTAAAAACATAACTATCGTGATAGTTGTCATGACTGTAAAATTATATTCAATATTACCTACATACAAATAATCAAAATATACTAATGTGATTTAAGAGTCAGGGAGAATAATATATCAAAATAGAAACGCAAATTCTATGTAAAATAATCAAGAAATATATATTTTATTGTCAATCCAGCAATATGCCTCCGTATTTTTAAGCTATTGCATAGCTTTTATCGCGGGCCTGCCAGCGCGGCGACCGAATGAAGAAATTTCTTAACGAAAATTAATGATTTTAAACTGTTATAATTACGTCTAAACGAGTACTGCTTACGATTCGAAAAAAATATATGTTAAACAAGAACATTTTCCTAATATTCATAGCTTTGAATATTTTTGATTTTGTTTATATTACATAGTGTAATTAATTTGTGAAATTAGGTCTAACCGAACACAACAACGACTACTACGCAAATACTATCTGGCGTATTATTATAAAACCTGCACCATTTTAAATATAATTTAATTACCTATCTTTTTATCTACGATTTTTTTCGAATACTTAATCCGTTTTTTTGCTTTATCGAATAAAAAATTCGTGCGTGGCGCTCTATCGGAAGACGTTTAAATTATTCCGAATCATTTGCTACCGCAGCCGCAAATGATTCGGAATCATTTCAACGTTTTCCAATAGAGCGCAGTTATCTGATATCAGAAAAAATAAAATAAATAAATAATTATAATTGCATAAGTTGTTAAAAATGCTATGCTAATGCTGGCAGTCCCCGAGTGCCACACGTATTGTTTTATTTTTTTAAAAATGAATACATTTATGATAAATTATATGAAAATTAGAATGTCAGCTATCATAATATCATTATGTTTAAAACTTTACGCATTTCATTAATCATCAACATGGAAAATAAACTCAGAATTCTCAACCTCCCTTATACCATAAATTGGGTTTCTTACCAAATTATGTATAATTATGTTTTTAAATTGGTCCTCTCCAAGGCTTTTAATTTGCTCTGGAATCTTATTATAGAAGGACAAATTTTGGTGAATAAAACTGTATCGCACTTTGCTAAGTCGCTGTCGGTTTATGTGGAGGTTGGATTTGTTCCTCGTATCGTGATGATGAAAATCACTATTCACCGGAGCTTCTGTTAGGTGTCTACGAGCGTACATAATATTTTGGTAAATGTAAGAAGAAAATAGAGTGATTATTCCTGATTTTACAAATAGCGGCTTACAAAAACTTCTTGGTGAGACTCTATATAAACTGCGTACCGCTCTTTCCTCGAGGAGAAAAATTCTATTATGCCATAGGTCCTTATACAAGTTACATAACTATCGCCTCGATCGAAAATCTCCGATGTCATAGCCTCCTGTATCTTTCTATCTCTCTCTCTCTCTCTCTCTCTATCTGAGATAGAGAAGGCAATGCCGATGTGCATTCTCGCGATGCGATAAAGAATGTCGAAAACTACTTTTTCCAGTCAGTCCGCGCGGGCCACACGCACGACTCGCACCGTCCCTTTCCCCTCGATGCGATGGAGCGGGATGCCGCGATGCAGCATCCGAGTCGGTCCGGAGGTATGCGTTGACCCTCGAGAGCTCTCCTCTCTCTCTCTCGCTCGGGTGCAGTCGGGTGGCGTCGTTCTTTTCCGTCTCGCGGTGGTCGTGGTCGCCGGGCGCCAGCTGATCCTCACCATCACTGAATGAAAGACAATAGATGGGCTTTGTTATCCCACTTTCGTTTACGCAGGCACAAGCTATTCCCTCATTACCGAGGATCGTGGCCACTAGACAACAGTTTGCCTACGAGGCTCCTCCACTTCGACCTGTCTTCTGCATGGCGGGTCGCAGATTGTATTGACCCTTTTGTAACTTCTTTGATGAGGTCGTTCCATCTGGCCGGTGGTCTGCCTTTGTTCTTCTTCCCTCCACTTGACCCCTGCAAAGCATTTTCTCCAGATTCTCTGGGTTTCTCCTGGCAACATGACCGAAGAACTGCAGGACCCTTCTCATGCATACGGTGGAGAGCCTCTCTTGGATGCCGAGTTCTTCCAGGACAGATTTGTTGGTGCGGCGTGCTGTCCATGGGATTCCTAGCATTTTACGCCAACACCACATCTCCAGTGCATCGATTTTGGTACGTATCCGAGCCTTCAGGGTCCATGTCTCCGATGCATAGAGAAAGATCGAGAAAACCAGAGCTCGAACCAGCCTGACCTTAGTCCACTTGCTTATACCCCGATTCTTCCACAGCCTTTCTAGCTTACTCATGGCCGATCTTGCCATCTGGCTTCTGCGTGAGATTTCCTTTTCGCAGTTTCCGTCGTTGCATATCATGGATCCCAGATAGACAAAGTCTTTCACAGCTTGAAGGTCATTCAGCTCGTTCTTGCGTTGCATGGTTCCAGTCCGGTCCGGTGGTTTAACAACTCTAGCATCGGGCTAAAATTAATGTCTACAGTTTGTTCGTGCGAATTCATGGTAATGACTATTTTGGAGTGCCCCCACGTAATTAGAATACATTTAAAGTAAAAAACGCATTCTTGCAAAGCTGTTACTAATCAAATCAAATCAATGCAATAACCAGGATTCAAACAGACATTAAAGCACTTGCTCAAAAATAAATGCTATTACAGCGTGAATGACTTTTTAAACGATATTGACAAATAAATAATATAACATATTTTTATTGTAATTCTCCAACATTTTAAACTTTAAACATTTATATTTAATTCTAGCTCTAATTCTGACAAACCGTAAATAGCCTAATAATTCCAGATTGACATTTTAATTTAAAAACAAACTGACATTTGATTTATATATAGTAATGGAAATTTACTAAATTTGTAGATAATAGTTCTAATTATTATTTTGTTCATACGTAATATTTTCGGATTTGTTTTCCTTCAACTGCGAAGTGAACATATTTAATTATTGGGAAATACATATTGTACGCCTGATTGGTAAACTGTATAGCACATATAATAGTACCTATCCATTTTGTACGACCTACTTACAGTTCACAATAAAGAATTATTATTATTATAAAGGCCGATCTACCGTTTTCTTTGAAAATGCTCGTGGTCCAAGGGTCTCTCGGTTCTTTCGACTCTTATGGCTCGACTGTCGAATTGAGTCGTTCCCCTCGGAATCGGGGATTAGCATATTATCTCCACACCATTATGCTTTTATGAGCATAATACACCATAATAGGTACAATATGCCTATAAGAAACAATGATACTAAAATTAAAGGGAAACGAAACTTTTATGAATTATTTATTTACTACTTACCTATCTACTTAGATATATGTATGTATCGTATGTCAGTGGATTTTATCCGGTGTGCCACGGCACAATGGCGTGCCGCGAGTATCCTCCTGGTGCAGTGGCATGCCGAAAGTTGGTGAATGGGACAAGCCCGACATACCTGTTTGTGTTTTTACGCTTTTTATATTAAAAAAAAGTGGTACCTCTTTACTCTTCAATTTTCAGTTTTAAATTAACTGCTTGTGTCGTAGATTTAATAAAACACACTGAAGGCATGCTACTGCTAGACAGAATTTAACATATACTTATCAGCAGTCGCATACCTGCGATGGCTTTAAGAAATGTCGTTTTATTTGCTTGAGCGAGTGAAATCAAGTTAAGACAGAACTCACCACAAGGGACAATTTCCTCCATTGTTTATCAGACAATAAAAACCAAAAATCAATTGAAATTATACATTAAAAAATCTGCTGTCACTTGTTCAAAACAACCGGAACTAAATACGGAACACGCTCGCATACTACTTCATGCTAACGCAAGCCTGGCTTATTCGTCAATACAAAAATCATATAGATACATATATTGTTTTGCGTAATTTGGCACAGGTTAGAATAAGAGGACCACTGATTTTAAAAGCCCCGTTGCAAGCCCACGTGTGCGAGCAAGATAACTAGCTGAACTCAACTCGGTAAGATCGCAGCGAATTGTTGCACTGTCGATAAGCTGTTTTGTCGCGTGGAGCGATCTGTGCCCGCTAGATAGCAATAGGCGCTCGCAAATTCATTTACTCGTTAAGCGATCTTTTTAAGAAAAAGGCAAGCCGGGCTTTTCGGCTTGTATGAAGGAACCATCACTGTCGTGGTGTGCCTTCAGGTTTTTGAGTTATTCTTTATCAGGTAAGGAAAAGCAACTTTTGCTTTTGTGCACCTTCTTTCTCATATGAAACTCAGTGCACAAAGTTGGCTTTCGTTACGGATTTGTTTGAGCATCTCAATAAATGAAATACAAGTATGCGCGGGCGAAATGACAACATGCTTTCATCATCTGATCCAAATTTTATCAGCTTTCATCATCTGATCCAAACGAGACAAATTTTATGGTTTAGGATGATTGGCAGTCCTTCATTTTTAGTTTTTGAACTAAATTTGTTTTTAGTTTTAAAAACAAAAATATTAGCGTTGAAATGAAACGCTGCCAAACATCGCAAGTTCAAGAAATTAGTTTCGCGAAAAGCTATTTTTGCGTACCTACATTTTTTTAGCATACAAATGGTATTTATATCTTTTATATGTATTGAAAGCGTAATGAGAATAAAAAACCTGATATCCCTTTACTCCCTATCTCGGAAGACTGCCCGGCCCTTATTGTAGAATTAACTGTTCCATGGAAATCAAATATCCCAAATTACCACGAGTACAAATTAACACTTAGGGAGTCCCGCCCTAATTTGCAGCAGAACTACTCGCTACCGGGTTCACTGAACCCAGTATAAATATCATAAGTGTATTCCAAAACTGCTTAAGGCTACATGATACCTGAGAACAACGGCATCTGAAGAATTTTAGTTTCATGAGTTTTTTGAAAAATATAAGCATTGATTAAAAAAAGTTTCTAAGTGAATCCCTCGATAAGGAACCAATTTAAAATTTGGACTCAATCAAGCAAATAAACCTGCGGGACTAATATCTTCTCTGAGCTTGAGGTCGAACATGTGTTTGTTCAGGCTACAATGCCCCGTGAGCGCCCTCACCAGTATGCGTAGATTGTTCCTATTTAGCGATAAGGCCTCACGGGCCGTCTTACAGTCGTAAGCCTTAATTAGCGCTTTGGAATGATTCAACCCTGGCGTGTTGTTCCAGTGGTTGACGGATTGTTCTAAACATATTTGTTTGAGCATTAAGTTTGCAAGGCGTTTTGGTACGCTACAGCAAGGTTCAGGGCCGTATAACGTTCCCTTTGCTCCCGTCTTAGCAAGTTCATCGGCTTTTTCATTTCTCTCGATTCCTGCATGGCTGGGAACCCATCTTAGAATTACCCTGTTCTTTCGCCCAGGGAATTCAGTAGTAATATGCAGTTTTGCACTAGCTTTGAATTAATTGTATTCGAGGCTAGTGCCATAAGAGCTGCCTTGCTATCCGAGTGGATATAGATACGGTGGTTGGCGTAGTTCTTATGTAGATTGATATCCGCCGCCGACGCCTAATGAAAGCCGGCCTAGCAGTGTGTTGAGAGAATTATATAACATCGTGTTCACATCGTTTTCACCGTGTTCGTACCCTAGATGCACTATGTTCGGCTGAGACAGAATTTGATATTTGGTCAGTAAACTTAGCCCAGCTACAAAGTACGGTAATGGCATTTCTTATAAATGACAGTCCCTTGCCATATATTAGACCCACAGCACATTTCAGTATCAATTTACAGTGATCATATTCTTATGAATATCTCCTTGCCTTATTCAAAATAGCATAGTGTTCGTACCCTAGATGCACTATGTTCGGCTGAGACAGAATTTGATATTTGGTCAGTAAAGTTAGCCCAGCTACAAAGTACGGTAATGGCATTTCTTATAAATGACAGTCCCTTGCCATATATTAGACCCACAGCACATTTCAGTATCAATTTACAGTGATCATATTCTTATGAATATCTCCTTGCCTTATTCAAAATAGCATATTATTCACTCGTATATAATCGTTTTGATGTCTCTATCATCATCGACGTGATTCAATTCGGTTTCAATTTCACCGCTCTTTTTGTGTCCGCCTGTCTATTAAGTATTATGTAATGGGATCGTTGTCAGTTCAACTTTTTATCGGATTCCATTCGGTTGGCTTTTAACTAGGCGTTTTCGCGTGGGTGTCATCGTGTGGTCGGCGCTTTAGCTACGCCTTTATGGCTTGGGTAATAATAACGCAACTTTATTGGTTTGTCTACTACCGCTGAGTGTAGAGTTACAGGATAACATCTGGCGGCATTCTCGTGTGAGGGCTTTTATTGGCAGCTTGCACTTTCTGGAAAGTGGAATTGCGCAAACGGCCGGTTTGTTAGCAAACATAATTGAAAATTTGCCATTAAATAAGGTACAAACGGAGCTGCCGTGGAATTCAACTACCAGAGTCGGGCCCACCATACTACTATTGTTACATTTCTGGGGTGTGAGTGGAGGAATCCGGACTAACGACCGGCAGTGGTATGTTTAGGACGGCTGTCTTGTCACATGTGAGCGTGCACTTTACCACCCATTTGCTTCCCCTTCGAAGCCAAAAAATTTGAGATGCGGAAATTGTGGTTTTAGATATATTTCTAGGATGAAGTTGATTATTTTCCTGATTGTTTTCCAGACTGGACCATTTTGGTACACATTCTTTAGGATATTGACACAGTAGCTAATATGGTACTGATACAATAGATAGTCCATATCTCGTTGAAAACTTGTTGTTTTTCGTACCACCTCAAATGGTTCGCGTTTGGGGTCTCTCGCGCCAACACGAACTACGGGAAAAACTATATCGCTTACAGGCTGATGTGCACATACGATTCCCGTTTCTCCACCATAGACATTTTTGAACCTTATCCAATCGACTTTCATCAACGAACTATCCAAATTAATTGAACCTAATGAGCTTGATAGTACCTAAATTTTTTAAAAATTGTGAAATACTGGTAACGGACTTACAATCTACAATATAGATATACTCACACCTAACTGATTTACTTATATACTTATTATGCAACATAACAGTACCTACTATAAATATCTATATCTATATATTCACTATTAGACGTATCTGTATTATATGTCTCTATCCATAGACCATCGTCCAACTCCCTCTTAATCACTGCCAATTTCCTGCCTTTCTTAGCGACTTCTATTTAAACTCAGTATTTAATTTGAATTTGTATTTTTTATGTAAATATGCTAATATATCTTTAAATTGTAACTATCGCAGGAAACGATTATCGGTCGAATGATTTATTGTTTTTTTTCTGTATAAGTATGTATATTGTATGCGCTGTATGCTTCCCAAAATAAATTAATTAAAAAGGATCAATAAACTAAACCAAAATTAATCTAAAAAGTTTTGACGACTGGATTATTCAATAGCGTAAGTTATTTATTTATTTATTTATTTAGGTAAGTAACAGCATGAACTTATAATTAGATACATAATTCTTAAAAAAACATGTTCTTATGCCGATTATAACTTACGCCGTTCGAAATTATTTGAAAAATATTTTACAAACTAAATTATGAAATAAAAAATACAATACATCCGTAAATATTTATTAGTTGAGAGAAAACGGATCTATACCGCGCGAAAATAAACGACAGTCCTCCCGATGCATTTGTAGACGGCTAATGTAAGTTTGCCGAAAATGTAACTTTGCCGGGAGAACTCATCGTCCAAGTCCACGCAGCAGGACTCATCTCCACCAAACGAAAATGTCAAATGAGCGCAAAAGTTGTAGAGTTAACCGCAAACATATAAATCATACTTATACAACATAAATTCGAAATAAGTAAATGGGAATACATATATTAGTTATATTATATTTATACATACATATTACAAATCAATAATTACTGGCAGTTGTCGCTGCTGCTTCGAGGGCGGTTCGTACTGCCGATTTGAAGCTAATTTTGTTTCTACTATAAATGTCAAGTCCTATGAATTGATCATTATACGAACGTGGCAATCGGTTAAGCATTGAATTGCGCGTGTAGTTAGAATGTCGTCTCGGGGGCTAGAATAACTGTATAGATCGGGTTTTACGTTGCGGCACGTTCAGAGCGATGCTCGAAACTATGTATGGGCTATCCAGCGTCCCGTTGACGATGTCATGTGGGAGCTAATGGGCCCATGCTGGGTTGGCCATGAAGACCCATGTGTTCAGGGTCGGTCATACTCACGGGTCAACACCTATCCGACGGCCTCCACGCACGAGGTGCGAACCTGGGTAGGACGTTCGGGCGAAGGACCTCCCCTGGGAATCAAACCTCTGGCGCTCCTGGACGGTCTGCGCACCGTGCGGCGCAAGCCAATCGATTGTGCACTCCGACTAACAGTCGGGGGAGTCTGGAAGCTGTATTGCTTCCTATAGAGCGGGGGCGGTTGCGTACCTTACGGCGACTGCTCTTGAATTGACCATTGGATATCAGATCCCGGGTAAGAGGCGGGCAAAGGACGCCATGGTCCGCGATAGATTCGGTATACACCGTTTCACAGCTTCGTAAGGGAGAGGATTGCGCAAGCGACCTCGAACTCGGAACCAATCGAGAGAACGGAGAAATCTGGTCACAATTGGTAGTTAGGGCGCGAGTGTCGGGCCCGCCAGGTAACATAACTGGCTATCTCGCTGTAAGGCGTTGGTCTCTAACGGGTTGTGGCGTAGCTAGACGCTGGATTGTTTTGTCCAAAGTCTTCTACGCTCACTCCAGGGAGATAGAACGATTAATCGTTAAAACTCCTTGTGGTGACGGGCTCGCCCGTTGTAGTCGACAACTCAAGTTGACGATGTCATGTAGCGCAGTCATATCCGCAGCAGTTCGCCGATCCTCAAGCGACAGCATATTAAAACGCTGTAGCCTATCACGGTAAGAGTCAATACCGTGTGTTATATCGCATAAAATGGGATTTATTTTAAAGGTGACAAATTAATTTTGGATGATTAAGGCAATACTTTGTATTTTATTGAACAGTTCCTGGTGTTTATGACAGTGCTAGGGTTGGTATTTATCATGCGGTTATAATCCGAGGTGAAGCGTTTAAAAATGTATCTCGGTGAGTCGTGCAATGTGTACTCGACATATTGACTACACAGATATGGTTGCGTGCATGCAGCCGGTGTGATAAGATTACGATAAGCGGGCCGTTGTGATCTTCGGTGGCCGTGTACGAGTAGTTCACGTCATTTTGATAACGAATATGACACACAATATTTAATCCATTTGAAGGAGTTGTGAGCCACCCCAGCAAAGGCAATTACACACACTTCACAAACCATTGATACTAACAGTAGGTTCTTTCCGTATATATAAATTTTCTAGGATTAAGAATTAACAGTAAATTACAATGGAATGCGCACATCCAACAATTAGCTAGTAAGCTATGTAGCTCGATATACTCTATTAAAAAAATCAGAAGTCTTTGTGGTTTTGCGGCAGCCAAATCAGTATACTTTGCGTCTTTTAACTCATTAATGACTTATGGACTACTATTTTGGGGAAATGCTGCAACCAGTAAAAGAATCTTTCTTTTGCAAAAGAGAGCACTGCGCAGCTATATCAGGTAACGACTAGGACCTCATGCAAAGAATATTCCAGCAAGGCAAGGGTAATGACTATGTATTCGGCGTTCATATACCAGTGTTTAATGTATGCTAGACAGCACCTAGCAGAAACACCAATTAATGCAGACATTCACTCGCATCATACCCGCGGTAGCTCCCTTTTATGCTTACCCCGAATACGACTGTCAAAAGTACAGAAAAGCTACTTATACCATAGCATTAAATTCTATAATTTACTCCCTACAAAATTTAAACAGCTGGAGGACATAAAATTAAAAAAAAACATCAAATATTGTGCCCATTTAAATTACTTAAAAAAGTAGAGCCTTATTGTCTGATTATTTTATATGGTCGTATATCTGTACTTTTAACGTAGATTTAATTTGATTATTTAACATTTTACTCTGACAATTTGAATATTACGATGAATAATTTTACTACTAATCTTTTCGAATTACTAACTACTTCAAATATTAGTCTTCTATTTTGATTATTTGTATTTATAGTTTGACAAACTAGTAGTTAATTCTTGACTACCTATGTATGTTCAGTAAAGAGTAGTAGCAAAACTTACTAGATAACCCAATTATTTTGACACGTCCAAGAGTGGTCTTTAGCCGTCAATTGGACACGACGAAAATGTAAATGTAAAAGTATCTAAAGAAACGTTTGTGGACAAAGATTAAAAAAAAAATAATGATAAGGTGAAGTCTGCTGTCGACACCTATTTTGAGGGCTTAGAAGCATTTTTTAGAAAAGGCATTATGGTGTTGGGATCGATTTGGAAGATATCTATTGAATGGTGAATATATTTTAAAATAAACATACACATAAAAATTAAAGTATTTGCTTCTTGGTTATTCTTATTTTCATTTATTAAATAAAAATATATTAGAACTATTTAAACACTATGATTCTGTGTCACTTCTAACTGAGCAGCGGCTGTACCAAGGAAGACCATTTTGTGTCACTTCTAACTGAGACCCGGCTGTACCAAGGAAGGCTGTAACCATTTTGTATGATCGCTATATTAAAAGTAATTTTACGATGTTTTTTAATGTATTCGTTTCATAAGCTAAGATTAAAATGGTTATGAAATTGTTATAGCAACAAAAAATAAACAAAAAAATCATTCAAAACCAAAAATAATTATGAAATAATGAAGTAGTAAATAATTGTAAAATAAATCCAAATACAAAGTATTACGTATTAGGTAATTTATATTGTCAGATGTGAGGGTGTCTAAATTATGTGTGTATAAATGTGTTGCTATTTTTGAAATGACATGAAGATAAGGTACATTCAGTTACCGTTCTTTGTCTACTAATTAACGACTGAATGAGGCATTTTTTCTAAGAACCGCCTATGTTAGTCTTGAAATATCAAGGGTTTTCCTAAAATATTAATTAATCTCGGAGCAAGGTAATGATAATAGTGTTGTCCAAACGATGTAGATCTCCTGGGTACTATATATTGTGGTACCTGTACAGAGTATTATACTATATATTGTGTATATATATATTATATATATATACTATTGTACAATATATATATATATATATATATATATATATATATATTGTTATACCTGTGTAGAGTATATTCTGGTACCTGCGACGATCTTGTGTTCTTAGCAGGGAACAATGTTTAAAAATTAAAAGCAGTTTTTTATTTGAAACTAGCTGACCCGTGCCCACTTCGTTGGGCGGTAAAACTTTATACTTGTGATGAAATTATGAGTGTGGTTCGGTTAGTACTGAGTGCTATGATTTATTTCCTGACTGCCAAAAGAAGGGTTTTATTATTACTGCATATGTATGTATGTATTTGCATGCCAATTTGACTACATTACCGTTATTTTGTGAGTTCTTCTTGTGAGTGTCTTATTTGTGACTGTCTTATTTCTTTAACCATTTATGCAGTAAAAGGGAAATTATATGCAGTAAAAGGGAAAAGTCTTTTGTCACTTGAGACGAATCTCTTTAACCATTTATGCAGTAAAAGGGAAAAGTCTTTTGTTTTAAACACTTGAGACGATAAATTTACTTATTGTGATATGAATTCATAATTGTTGATAATATGACCAATAAACATGACCTAACGATTTAAATATTTTTTTAAATATAAAAAAACTACTTTTTGTGACTTAAATATAAAATTTAGACATATGCTGTCGCTGACTTTTTTGTATGCATTACCAAGCTCTACAGCTTTTCTCTAAAACTTAATCATATCTCTCATCCTTAAGGCAGCGTTAGTTAGAAACGTTTTCGTTCGACCGTTTTTTCTCCGACTTACTTTGCAAATCGGACTACCACGAAAAAGTCTTTTAATTTTTCGGATTAATATATAGCCTATGACACTCACAAATAACGTGGCTTTCTATTGGTAAAAGAATTTTCAAAATCGGTTCAGTAGATCTAGAGATTACTTCCTACAACCTCACAAACTTTACCTCTTTATAATATTAGTATAGATCACTAGTATAGATTTAAAGCAATTGCTGCCGCATTCTCCATAGTCACCCGGTTCGTCTCCAGCGGACTTTCATCTCTTTCCAAATTTAACGAAACACTGGGGTGGACAAAGATTGTTAACAAATGAGGTGGAATCTGCTGGCGACAACTATTTTGAGGGCTTCGATAAATTAATTTTTAGAAGTGACAATGATGTTGTAATCAACGTCGAAGATACCTGTTGAAGTTAGGGTAAATATGTTGGAACGTAAAAATTATACAAATAAAAATATACCGCGAACGTTCCAATCCACCCTCGTACTTTCTCGAAAGTGGCGAAGGTCGTTCCAGGCACAAAGCCGGAACTACGCCTGGAGAGGTTCCTGGAAGCTTATCGGCGTCGCGTCGGCGCTGCGCCTCAAACGGGACGCAGTAGCGGTTCGGTATAATGGCCACCTTCCCGGTATTCCCGCACCTACGGATAGAAAAAAACTACCTACGCACCCGATATTATTACCCATATTTTCTACCTAAGGACCACCGAAAGTCCTGTTATACAATGGAAGCGGTGCTGTATGCATTCCATGCACCACGGACACACGCAATATTATTGGGGAAACGAAAATATTTATGTTCATATTGATAGTTGAAAGGCAAAACGACTACATGCATACATGTAAGAATCATCTGACTGGCTACGAGGAAAGACTGACTGCTTTTAAATTTGTCACATTAGAAAAACGCCGGCAGGTTGCAGATTTAGTGTTCCTGTACAAAATTTTAAATAATAAAATCGATACCTCTTGTATAGAAAAAATACAATTTAACATTACTAAAAGAAGTCTTCGATACCCAGACTTATTTAAAACACCTTTAGCAAAAAACTATACCGGAGAAAATAACGTAATCCCACGTATATGTCGTCTGTATAACAAATTTCATCTTGACAATCGCATTGATATATTTCATGATAGTTTATGCTCCTTCAAAGCGTCCCTCTTTAAAATACTGTAATTCTGGTATTTTTTGTTTTTTTCCTTTTTTTATACGTATTTTTTTAAAAATTCAACCATTGTTCATGCATTGTGCTAATTGTGTACTCATATCAAAAGGATATTGATGTAGTCATGTAACTGTAGTATATATATATATGTCACTGTATGTGTTGTCAATATTCTGTTTGGGTACCAAATAGAATAAAATAAAAAATAAATGTATGTATGTATGGGTGCATGCATGTATGCATGTTATTGAACTCAAAAACCTGTTAATGTAATGGTTTTAATCTTTTGTTTCAGGTACGTCGTGGTTTATAATGTCGTCAATAGGAATACCTACACATATAAAAGTAAGTTTTTTTATATATTTTTATTTATTGAGAAAAAATATATAGGAATTATTTTTACACAATGGGTTTGCGTCACTCCTAACTAGGCAGTGCCTGTTCAAAGGAAAACGCCAATGTTATATGATATTATTTAAAAAAAGAAAAAAAAGTTTTATGAAAAATTTGGTAATAAATTATTATAGTAAATTTTTTTATTTTTTTTATTATTATTCCGTAGCCGGCGATTGGGGAGGGGGTCGCCCTCGCAGCCAATACGCTGCTGTCGGTGACGCTGGATCTCGTACTCCATTCACTATTCGCTTCCATTCTTGACGATTTTTTGCCACGTCTCGAGCATCCCTAGCCGATAATCGTTGATTCTTAAGGTCGCCTTTGATGTTATTTAGCCAGGTTTTCTTCGGTGCCGATCGCTGAATTCTCCATTCTGTCGGACGGTCTCGCCAAAGAAGTTTACTTGGCAAGCGATTATCGTTCATTCGGCAAACATGGCCGAACCATCGTAGTCGACGTTTTTGTACATCTTCTTCGATCGTTGTTACTAGATCGCATCTTTCTCTCGTTTCGAATTCGGTCGCGGGAATCTGACTTCGAGAAACTGCCTCAAGCATCGCATTTGGAAAACTTCGAACTTTTTGAGGTCCGTTTGTAGTAACGTCCACGTTTCCAATCCATAAAGAAGTATGGGAAGAACCAACGTTCGGTATAGTCGTACTTTGGTTTTGATGGAAATATTCGTTCGCTTCCATATGCACCACTCGAGCGAGGCGGATGTTGCTGTTGCCTGATCGACCCGGCTATGGACATCGGCCGTCGATGCTACTTTCTTTTCCGTAACCAACGATCCTAAATACTTGAATTGTGGGACCTGTTCGATTTGGTTTCCATCGAGGTAAACGCTGGCCTTCGAACCATCGGTAGTGAGCACTTTGGTCTTATCCGCATTGATTTTTAATCCATACGATTGAGCTATTCCGGATAAGTCGTATAAAATGTCCGTTGCTAAATAGTAAATTTACAAATTAAAATAAATTAAAATACGCAAAATAATAATTTAAAAATCTAAATAAGTAGTGGAAGATTATTATAAAATAAAGCCAAATACAAAATATTATTACCAGTACTGTTTTTGTATGTTTATGTCCAATAAAACACTTTTCGAAGAAAATACTCTTTGTTCCAATTTATTCGCACGGCGATATATTTATGGTATTGTACATTTACAAGTACGTATGGTAGTGTACGTTAAGAGCGCGAGAGTGAATAGGTTTTGAAGTGTCGCTATTCGCTATTCCGATGCCATTAGCGTTATTGCTGACGGCGCGAGGCTCTGCATTGCAAGTCACAAGTCGCTCTCGGCACTCGTCCTCGGTAACCTTTGCTTCGCCTTTGACGCCTCCTTCGCGTACAGTCAACTGCCACCCGAGAGAGAGAAGAAATCGAAGGCAAAAGATAGATAAAACATAATTAATTGATTGAATGACTGGTAATGACTATGTATTTGGCGTTCATATACCAGTGTTTAATGTATGCTAGACAGCACCTCGCAGAAACACCAATTAATGCAGACATTCACTCGCATCATACCCGCGGTAGCTCCCTTTTATGCGTACCTCGAATACGACTGGCAAAAGTACAGAAAAGCTACTTATACCTTAGTATTAAATTCTATAATCTACTCCCTACAAATTTTAAACAGCTAGAGCAGCCTTCCGCAACCCTGGGGTCGCGACCCCGCACGGGGTCGCGAAGTATAATTATGGGGTCGTCAAAAAAGTCAACAAGGTCCTGTACTTATCGATTTTTATTAAAGTTTATGCGTAAAATATAACCTCTCCATACACATTTTGATTCCAATTTCTTTAAAACGGAGAGATTCGATAAACTTAAAAGAAAAGGAGCAGCTGATCGATTTAATATCCGATGAAAGCCTTCGAGCTATTTTCAAAACCACTGATCTATCCAAGTTCTGGATAATGACGGAAAAGGAATATCCACTGTTATACAAAATATCTCTGCTGAAATTGCTGCCATTCGCATCTACATACCTGTGTGAGACAGCTTTCTCCACATTGACCGCTATAAAAACAAAATATCGCTCCAGACAATGTAGAACCTGATTTGAGGGTGTCTATTTCTGATAATATATCACCAAGAATTAATATACTGACTGAATGTGTGCAAGCACAAGGTTCAAATTAATTTTTAAACTTACTTACCTAATTTTCTTAATGAATAAAATGTTAAAATAATTGCTTGTCTCATTTAATGCCTTCATAAATATGTTTAAGGCAAATTTTCTTGTTTGCTCTAATATTATTTTCCAAAATAAATAAACTTTCCGATATAATTTACGAAATAAAAACAGCTAGAACATGGAGGAAAATTGAAGTTTACCTTGATCCTCGTTATCTGAACCAACCTTTGTATTTGTAAATTTAGTGTTTTTTTCTGGGGTCGCTGAAAACTCTTTTATTAATTTTGGGGTCGCAACATCAAAAAGGTTTCGGACCGCTGAGCTAGAGGACATAAAAATAAAAAAAAACATCAATTAGATGCTGATAGGCCACCCTTTCTATAATCTGGCCGAATTTGAGGGCCATGATTTTTCAAATATTGCGCCCATTTAAATTACTTAAAAAAGTAGAGCCTTATTGTCTGATTATTATAATGGTCTTATATTTGTACATTATAAAATCAGGCGACCAAATGCCACCGGGCCGCCATAGTATATGGTGTTAGCTTCTAACTGTATTCACATCGTAAAAAAGATTTAGTAACAATCTTTTAATCAAACACAATAAATCAATCAATCACAAAGCACAGAAAGGGAAATTAAACGACGAATCAAGATCGGTTGGGAATTTTTCGAAAACCGAATATTTTCTGTCGACTATATTAGAATATAATATATCACTAGGTCGCGATGTATTTGACTGTACACTCGCGGTATATTATCAAAGAGCCGACATTGTTGCGAGTGAACTGGGTTTTGCTGCTGCTACGTTTTGCTTGAGATCTCTTATCAACCGCCTGCAAAATCCACTCCTGGAATTTCGACCGTGTTTAGAACGATGCCCTCATTTCAAAACTAGGTAATACTACAGTATTATGAGACCCGCCGCGGTAGGAAGCGAGGGATAAAGTACAGCGTACTCGTTTGTCATACAAATTTAAGTATCCAAACGGGGGTACGCACGGGAGGGCTATGTTGCGCATTGTAATTCCGCTATTTTAATATTATATTTTAATATTAATATATTTTAATATTAATATCGGCGTTGTGAGTACTACGAGTATATGCGCGGTTTAAAAATACAATTCATCACATGTCGCAAAGATAAAAAAATGTTCAATGCTTACACCAATTTCCAACGAATAACATTATATAAAATCGAAGACTATCGCGGTTGTTTGACATTATAAATAAAAATATATTTACTGCGTGAAGTGTGTAACACCCGATATTTCGGCGATATTGCAACCGCCATTGTACAGGGTTTTCTGTACTTTTGCCAGTCTTATTTGGGGTACGCATAAAAGGGAGCTACCGCGGGGGCATGGTGAGGGTGGGTACTCATAAGACATAAAAGATTATTATATAAAGCTTTTAATCACATGTTACTTTAGACCTCTGTCTAACTATTATATTGCCAACCTTGTGATCGTTATAAATAGGATAGAAACGAATTTACCGCGTGAAGTTTGTAGGGTTGTCTAGGGTAGACTACAAAATTTGTATATAATAGAGTAATTTGTCTATTTAATATAGTTGTCAACTACAACGGGTGAACCCGTCACCTCGGAAAGTTTTAACGATTAGTCGTTCTATCTCCCGTGAGGTGAGCGCAAAGGACTTGGACAAAACAGTCCACCGTTAAGCTCCGCCACATACCAGTAAGAGGCCAACGCCTTAACCGCGAGATAACCGGGTGTGCTACCCAGCGGGCTTACACTCGCGCCCTTACTTCCAATTGCGACCAGATTACTCCGGTCTCTCGATTGGTTACGATTTCGAGGTCGCTTGCGCGGTAGACTACAGTCTACCCTAGACAACGGCGGCTGCAACGTCACCGAAACGTCGGGTGCTACAAACTTCACGCGGTAAATTCGTTTCTATCCTATTTATAATGTCAAACAACCGCGATAGTCTTCAATTTTACACTGTGATCGTTATAATGCCAATTACGCAGCTTTTTTTCTTAAGCTGTCTCTCTCTCTTTGTCCCAGGTACGAATGGGGAATGTGTTTGTCTGTTGAAACAGGAGCCGCTCCGCTGCGGTATGTTTCTTGGGCTTTATCGAGATTGTGAGACCGCGCTTTTGTTATTACGTACATACTTCATACATATTTTGTTTTTTTTTTCAAATATGAAAAGCTGACAAGGCGTGTGTGTTTACACGAGCGCTTTATTTCGCTTTATCAGCCGCGCTGCCACCCCTTTTATACCTCGCCGGCACGCCCTTGCGCTCGCCGCTATTCATTTCAAGAAAATTAGTAGATAGGCTCTTCTAAACAGTTTTAGCACAGTATACAGACGGTAGCTTCTCTTAGGACAAAAATGAAATCGAAGCGAGCGACGTCACGAGTCCTAAGGGCTAGCATATGGCCGCTACCCCGCCCACGCAAATATTCGAATGTTAGAGAAATTTGCTAATCTCCACATGCGCGTAACGCCAACGCCTCTGCTCATTTCCCTCGCATCCGATCTCCGCATCGCCCTTCCGCTAGAGAAAGCGATTACTGTTCTTGCTGAGTTGGTCACGAAGACCCATTTTGTTCAGGGTTGGTCCCACTCACGGGTCATCACCCATCTGGCGGCCTCCACGCATGAAGCGCGAGCCCGGGTAGGACTCTGACCTTAGGGCTAGTTTCTCCTAGGAGTCAATCTGCTGGCGCTCCTGGACGGTCTGCGCACCGTGCGGCGTAAGCCAATCGATACTGCCAATCAGTACTGTTTCCTATAGAGCGGGGGTAGTTGCGGACCTTCTTGAAACGACCATCCGATCCTGGGTGAACAGGATGCCGTGGTCCGCGATAGATTCTCTTTATTTATTTATTTATTTATTTATTTATTTATAGTATTACACAAGTTCGTTTGTACAGTTTACCATATCATGTTGTATATATATATGAGACGTTAGCAAAAAACTGATTCTCGAGGAGATATAGTAATGAATAAAAGTCGCCTAACTAGGCCAGGGCCTGTTCTAAGGCAGACTTTATAAAATATTGTTTAAATGTATCTATATCGACAAATATAAAACTACAAATAGTTACGTATATACAAATATGGATAGATACTTATATACATCTATTGATAATATAAGTATCTATCCATATTTGTATAGTTACGTATATACAAATATGGATAGATACTTATATTATCAATAGATGTATATAAGTATCTATCCATATTTGTATATACGTAACTATTTGTAGTTTTATATTTGTCGATTTAAAAATAAGTACTAACTATAGATTAAGTTGACAGTGCACACTTAATATCATCATTAAAAGTCTGCCTTAGAACAGGCCTAGGCCTAGTTAGGCGACTGTGTCAATCATAAAAATAATGTCGCATCAATTTCTTGCTAACATCTTAATCAAATATGACATTAACGTTTTACTAGATGTGTTACTACTAAATAAATAAATAAATAAATAAATAAATCAAATTACTAAATAATTATTATATAAAAAAAAATAAAATTAAAACAATTAAAATTTGTAGAAATTCTATTACTTTGATAATAATTATTAAAGTGTAGAGTAAAACTAAAAATGTGTTTGAAAGTAAAAATATATGTCTACAATTGAAGAATAATGCGAAAAATTAACATACAAAAAATTAATATACAATATTCAACATTCCATTGATGTTTTCCCTGCCTTCTGTAATAAGCCACCTAGAAACCGATTTTTTAAATTTGTTTTTGGTTTCAATGCGTTTCACGACATCAGGCAGGTAGTTGTACATTCTCGGTGCTATGAAGTTGAAATGTCTCTGTCCGAAAGTCGTACGAGTTCTTGGTACTATCATATCGTCATTCTTTGCAGCTCTGGTGAGTCTCACTCGTGCTTTAATAGGTGGCATTTTGAATTTTGCGTGTATCAAGGCTATTTACACTTTTACACATTTTGAATTTTGCGTGTATCAACGGCTATTTACACGGTTTCACCACTTTGTAATGGAGAGGACCGCGCAAGCGACCTCGAACTCGTAACCGGTCGAGTGACCGAAGTAATCTGGTCGCAACTGGAAGTAAGGGCGTGAGTGTAAGCCCGCTGGGTAACATACTGGTTATCTCGCGGATAAGGCGTTGGCCTCTTACGGGCATGTGGCGGAGCTTGACGGTGGACTGTTTTGTCCTAAGTCTTTGCGCTCACTCGTTGGAAGCAAAGCCTGGGTGCAGCAGCCGTGTCGCGTTGAAACTTAAGGGCTATTACAATTGAATGCGTATACAAAATTTTGTGTCTGTGTTGTTGACCGTTGAGGAGTAGCCTCGTCGGAAACAATCTTGGTTGTAGAATCAGGTCATGCTTAGCATAAAATTGTATTGTCGTCGGAACTGAACCAACATTTAAAATTTCAACTGCATTGAATCAGAGGAAATGGTTCTAATTCAGCTTGCAAGATTTGATCTAAACAAACTAACAAACATTGCAAGTCTAAAGCTTGTAAAAAAGCTTGTAACAAGGGAATGGCTGAGAGAAACGTGATAAGGCATATAAAGTTATCAATAAATAGCATAGATGAGTTAGCCTATCCTCACGGTCCTGTCTTCCTTTTTATTTTATTTTACGAATAAAGTAACCACCGCACTCTTCCAAACAACCAGCAGCCAAGCTCTTGTGCCGTAGTGATTATTATTTTATTAGAACTCGCTTTGGTATGTATCACAGTAAAAGTGCCGACTTTTTTATTCAAACATCAACGCAATAGGTCGGCTGCTTTATGTCGCAATTAAGTAAATGTTTGCCTGCTTTATGACCTGCAGGCATTCTTTTATATGTTAGGTCTCCGTACTTAAAAAAATATCATTCCTTTGGGACCCTCGACAGCTGTTTTAGCGGCCATTGCCGCAGTCTTTCTCTCAACATAAAGAATATACATACATGAGTTTATACAGAATACATAATATTTATTGCCATTACAAATTCACATTTAACACATTTTCACGATTTCCATACGCCACATGGCATAGTCTTTTATTTTACCAATAATTTACTACTCTGATGTGGCTTTTGTAGACGCCAATAAAGAGCTACTCAACAAATTGGAAAGGATTCAGAACGCGTGTATTCGATTAGTTCTTTTCATTAAGAAGTTTGATCACATATCGAACTTTCGTAGGCAAATGGATGGAGTGGCTTCCCATTAAACGATGTCATATAGTCACCCTGCTCTTTCGTGAACTTCATTCAACGTACCTTCTTATTGGCACACTCTCTTCTCTCCGCTTTCATCTCCCTCGGTCCGCGATAAATTGGAACTGAATTACCGCTAACATCGGGTAGAGACCGCGCAAGCGATTTCGAATCTAGGACTAGACAATCTAGGAATCTATGATGGACAAATCCGTCGAAATTGGCGTAGCTTGACCGTGGATTGTTGTTGTCCGCAAGTCTGTTACGCTCACTCCATCGGAGACTAAACGACACAAGGTCGTAATAACTCCCTGGGGTGACGAATTCGCTCGTTGTGATTGGCCCTCTTATATCCTCTCCTTGACCTAACGGGACCGTGCCGCTGTCTGTCAGATGTCTGTGAAACTTAAGTTTCCCAGACATCTGTGGCTCGATGTCCTTATAACTCCCTGTGGTGAAGGGTTCTACCATTATAATCGATACCCCTCGTATGTCCTCCCTCGACTGTAAATCATACTTTTTAAAATATGTAGTCTTCTATGTTGGCTTGTCCTCATTGTTTTCGTTTTTAACAGTAGAGTTTCTTTACAGCATTGCTGTATTTTATTTTATCAAAAATATGAGGTGTGTTTGAAGATTAAGCTGATGATCTGGAGAGGTGCAGGTTATGTTGTACGTGATCTGAAAGTGTCCGGGATGGCCGGAGCACGATCTCCGAGAAGTGTTCAAAATGTCACGCTTTGCGTCTTCAACAGATCGCTATCTGAGCACTCTTGCCTACATCAGTAACATTATGCTTTATATTAACTGACTGGAGGAGACGGTATATAAGAGGGCAGAAACATTTGTAACCGTGTGAAAGCTACAATTTTCCGACGCTTCGAAAGCAGGATTAGGTATTTCGATAGCATTGTGTTGCGAGCTGTGAACGCCTATTTATTTTTATTTATTTATTTATTTATTTCAAACATAATGATAAAACACATAAAAATGGTCATACCAAGTAATGGTGCGAAGAAACAACGGCCCACATTCACATGACCGTGCTCAGCGCATACCCAACTAGGCCGAATATTCAGTATTCAGTATTCAATTTATTTATTCAGAATATACAATAAAAGCATGAATTATGAATTAAAGCTAATTATCGCATATTAGAATTCGTCAGTTTAAATGTAGATATAAAACGATTAAAGCATAAATATTAATTCGACAATAGCGTTGACTAAAGTCGGCTTTACACGGCAGACAAATAAAATTAAAAAAAAATAGAGCTGAATCCATGTACATGAGTATACATATAAAATAGATAATTAGGTATTATAAGAATATTAATAGTCATCAAGCACTTTATACAAAAAATAATCACACAATAGGAAGTATCAAAACAAAATTGGAAAAAACAACGTATGTATATGATCAGGTATGTTACATTACACATTGTAATCTACATATTAAATATTACATTCATAATATTATTATTAAACAATAAGAACTAAAATGAGGTACCTGAAAGTTA
This sequence comes from Micropterix aruncella, assembly GCA_944548615.1. Lineage (NCBI taxonomy): Eukaryota > Metazoa > Arthropoda > Insecta > Lepidoptera > Micropterigidae > Micropterix > Micropterix aruncella. The sequence continues at coordinate 803,645 of OX155968.1, forward strand.
CATATTAATGTTATTCCCATTTGAAGGAATTGGCATGCTCAAAAAAATCACCCAGCTTATAGAAAGCATGGGTGGATTGCAGCTTTTGTTTAATAAATCTTTTAAACGCCGAATATAGCCTGCATCTGGGCATACGACTTATTTTCTGACTTAGATGGAGTAGCCTAACTGACGTAGGTACTCATATAGATACATATACACATACACAAATACATATACATACATACACAAATATATAAATATAACGATCTAGATATATATTAGTATTATTCTTTTGCATTATATTACAATGTATTACGTTTTGTTTAATATCTTATATCATATTATATAGTATAATAGTAAAGTTATGCAGAAATATTATTTTTTTAAGATATGACTTGCAGAAGTTCGTTCTCAGTTGAATGCTGTATTGGTTGTATGCCATTTTTTGGTTTTCTGCCCTTTGCCCGTTAATGTCAATCGGGATCGGGTGGCCATCGGGTCGTTTCTGACGATAGAGACGCCAGGCCAACAACTACCTCCCGCTTCTTAGCAAACGTACGTCTCCAGACTTCCCCGGTTATTCGCCAGACTGTGTAAACCGCCCAGTTCCGACCGAGGTTTTACCCTGATCCGCACTTCCGATCACAACAGCCTAGCGGCACTTTCATGTTATCCCTCTTCGAGGAGGCTACCGCATAGGAGCCGAACCGTGAGTTAGGCCGACCATGGTAACACAAAGAAGGCAATTTCCAACCAAGCTACATGCAATCGTCTAAGCCTTGTCAGACTCGTTTAATGCACCTTATTTATATGATCAGTGATGCACGTCAGAGCGCGCACTCCACAAACTTCAGGACAGTCTGACGAGGTTTTGATTGTTATGAACATCACCAGATGTGGTTTTTATTCGTGGAATTATAGGATAGTGAAAATGAGACGACTGAGTTTTTTGTCAAGTTTCGAGATCCCGCCACACGCATTCGGCGATTTCTTAAAGTAGACAGACTTCTTTCGAATGATAATATGTGATAATATCAATTTGTATTGTAAGTTTTAAACGTGTAAAAAAGTACCACCGAGTATCCGAAAAATACCGCGTTTTTTTTTTTTTGTCAAATTTCGAGATCTTGCCAGACGCATTCGCCGATTTCCTAAAGTAGCCAGACTTCTTTCAAATGATATCTGTGATAATATCAATTTGTATTGTAAGTTTTAAACGCGTAAAAAAAATACCACCGACGTATCCGAAAAATACCGGGATTTTTTAATTTTTTGTCATTGTTAAAAAATAATAATGGCAGACTAGCTTCGTTCAACTGTAAATAAGCCAGATTGCTTTTTTGTGCAATTTAGGATCGACTTCAGTGAATGGAAAAGTGCACCTCAAATAGGATAATCCTTTACAGATGTAACGGACCTTAAGTCCACTACATACGATCAACAAATGCATCGATTTCCAGTGAAATCCACTGACACAATTCAGCTATTATTTTGACTCGTGCAGCTATGAATCAGCACGATGAAACAATACTTTTACTCAGAATATTTCGAATTGCATCATTCCACGGCCTATATAAACCGGCCAAAAAGCAACCAAATTATCATTTCCGAGTGATCACCTTCCCCCAAGGTTGCGACGGCATATTCGGCACTCTCTCTCATGAGTTAGGTCAACGAATCCGGCTACTCGGTTTCCTTTCCTCATTCTCCCTGAGTCTCGAAGCATCAGTCTGTAATCCCACAGACTCGAGCCGTGCCCAGTACAAGATACTAGGAGTACCTACACATACAATCCTCATCCACTCTCCTACATAACCGCCGTCGCGCAACCCTCGCGTCTCGATAAAGTAATCCGGGCACTCGTTAATTCGGCAAGCGTTATAACTGGCAATATTCAATCGATTCAATCAATAAAAACCTTCTGCTTCATCAAAACCGCCTTTAAATACGGAGATAACTCACAAGTTGACACCGCCACCTCACATCGAATAATTTGGAGTCTTGTGAGGGGTGGTCCCTCACACAGACTCGGAATTTCTTGATTAGCATCATAGACCATATTTAATTATAAATAGGATAGAAAACGAATTTACCGCGCGAAATTTGTAGGACCCGACGTTTCGGTGACGTTGCAGCCGCCGTTGTCTAGGGTAGACTGAAGAGCTGTCAGTCCGTTGTTTAGCGGGTAGGCCGCAAACCGCTGCCGCCACTGCGTAGGTTATAACGGTGGTGGGGGGCCGGGCTCGGAGCGCGGGAATTTTTAAAATCCGTCTTGCACACAACACTCACTGTATCCTGTTTTACGTCTTTGCGTTCGGCGTTCGGCGGCGGGAACATTTTAAGAAGAGGGTTCCACGTAGAAGAGAGTTTGTAGCCGTCATCTCTATTGAAGTTCGGAGTTCTTCTTATTTCAATGGCTTCCCGGATCATGCGAGGAAAGTAGAATTGTTCCTTGGATAGAACAATGGGATTTTGAAACTGCATCCAGTGGTTACTTCCGCTATCCAATATATGTTCGCAGATCGCCGATTTTTCTCGCTGAACGTTTTTAACAGCTTTGATGTGTTCTGTCAGTCGCGTGGCTATGGGCCGTTTCGTTTGTCCAACGTAGGCTAGACCGCAGCTGCATTCGACTTTATACACACCCGGGGTTTGCAGTGGTATTACATCCTTTACAGGCCTCAAAAATCGAGCTATATTTTGGGTCGGTTTGAAGATCGTTTTTATATCGAATCTGTTTAGCATCTTACTTATTCGATCAGTCACGCCCTTGACGTATGGTAAGAATGCTCTTGATCTGGGAAATTTCACGCGGTAAATTCGTTTTCTATCCTATTTATAATGTCAAACAACCGCGATAGTCTTCGATTTCATATTTAATTACTTTCACAAACTGGGAAAATAAGTTCCAAAAATATTCTCTACCTCCCGGATGCCATTGCAGCCGTTCTCACTAGGATGCCATTGCAGCCGTTCTCACTAGGATGCCATTGCAGCCGTTCTCACTAGGATGCCATTGCAGCCGAGCGACGTGCGGTAGCGGCGCGACAACAAAGCTCCTAGTCCGCTCGTCAGGACAAACATGTCCCGCGGGCTTTATTTATAATTGTCGGGAATCGTGAGGTATATTAACCCCTCAAGCCCCGATTGGCCGATATCGGCCACAATACGATTCAGCGTGACGGCCCCGTTTGAATTTAATTTTATTTTAATTTGTTTTATTTTATTATGTTTTATTATCTTAATATGTTTCATTTTAATTATGGATACAGTGGTTTGGCAGTAATTAATATTTTGGTGAGACAGTGTCGTAATTCATTTTTTTTACTAATTTTTACAAATTTTTTTTGGGACAGCAATTTGTCAATCGTCTGAGGGGCCGAGGCCTGAAGGGTTAATGAGGCGGGATTATTCAAACTGCGTCCCCTCACTTGTTCCTTCCGTGTGGAAACATTAATAGTAGACACACCGCAGGCGTGTATTGTCACACAACACATGGACAGACAATTTTATTAAATCGATTGTGTCACCTCAAGACTTTCCCGGCAAGTAACCAGGGACTTATTCCATCCAAATATTCATTTCGTAAATAAAATCGATGACCAGCTCGCGAAAATGCCTGTTAATAAGCAACGCTACGCAATGAAAATTTGAACGCACGTCATCTCATTCAATTTAAAAATCAAATTGCAAACGCGCGTCGCCGCGATCCTTCGAATTAGCATTTCGAACGATCCACGCATTGTAAGCATCGCCCCTTTTAGAGGCCTTTTTTTACTGTGTTTTTTACTTTTTATTTTTTTACATCTACAATTCCAAATTATTTACAAATTCCAAATTATTTATTGAGTTCAAATTATGAGTAGATTCAATATACAGTCTTAACGTAACTAGGCTACCGCCTGTTCCAAGGTAGACAATTCATTTTAATTATCCTAAGAAATCTATAATATTATATTTATATAAATGAACAAAATCATACTTAATGTAATAAAAATATCTTAATTACCTAATAAAAATTTCGTAAGAAAATGTCGTTAAAATTGTGAATAAGCTATTATTTTATTTTAAAACATGTTATCCTATTAATATTATAAACGCGAAAGTTTGTATGTATGTATGGATGTTTGTTACTCTTTCATGCAAAAACTACTGAATGGATTTTGATGAAACTTTACAATAATATAGCTTACACATCAGAATAACACATAGGCTATAATTTATAAAGATATATAGTTTTCTATTATCATTATCACAATTTTCAATCACCACGCGGGTGAAACCGCGGGGCGCAGCTAGTATATTTATATATGTATTAATAATATGCAAAATAAATTCAGAAAAATTAAATTATATTTAGAAATCGTCAATTTATATTACTACATATACTATTATATTTTTATTATAAAGATTCAATTATCTAATAAGGTGTTCAATATATGCATTTGTACAATTTAATTAATGTATGGCGGACTTTAAATATTATTTTTGTCGCTATACGATATTCCAACCAAAATTTTACGATGTGATTTCGGCTCAACAAGGCGCCTGTGTAAGTACCAAATTGTAAGTCTTAAGTCCAATATTTCAAAGATGATATATGTATGGCTAGCAGGGTTGGCTTGATTTTCCCCGACCCGAAAAAACCCACTGGGTTAAATTGGGTAAAACCCACCTGAAAAAACCCGAGGGTTTTCGACGAATGTGGGTTTTTGAAAAAATCCTTGTTTATAATAATTAAATCAATGAACGGATATAGCATTTATATTATATTTTATCAAAAAGAAAAAAACGGATGTATTTTGACACACCCAGTCTGTTCCGTAATTTACTCCAGACCATTCCAAATGTTGAGAAGTCTTTCAATTGATGCAGAACTGGCCGGACAAGTGTAATGCCGACTACTTTTGGCATGATTTATAAGATAACTTATGGATAATATTGTTACGTGGATAGGCAGCAGATGCAAAAACACGGTAGAACACTCGACTTGATTTATTACAAAACTATTACAATACTCTTTCAAGCGATAAAGACCCTTATACACACTTCAATATACACTATTTAGTTCTAAAATCGTTTGAACTACTACTCAATACTTTCGCGCCGAAATAGCGTCACTAGCGGTTGTTAGTGTTAACTCTTATCCTGTTGTGAAAATAAAGGGGATCTCCTCGACAACTGACAATAACGATTTTTGGGGAAATTCCCTTCATGGTGCTGTTACAACTTTATTCAGTAGTAAATAGATTTGGATTGGGAGAAAAAATGCAATAAAATGGTAATAAAATAAAATAAAATGTAAAATTAAAATATATTCATTTAAAATTCTCATTAACTCCGAAAAAACCCGAAATTCCCCAAAAAAGCCCGAAATTCCCCGAAAAAACCCGAAATAACCCAGTGGGCAGATATTTTTTAATAAAACCCGGGTTTTTGCCAACCCTGATGGCTAGTGGCCCCCTCTCCTGTTGGACCGATTTCAACCACAATATTTTCAACTCTTGCCATGATCAAATGATGCCTGACAGACTTCTATTTGGAAATGGTCTTAATCGTCTCATGGGGCCTGCATGTCAAATTTTAGGTATTCTGCAGAATATACCAGCACTAACAGGGTTATCACTAACCTTGATGGTTCCTAATACAATAGAATACTCGAGGACAGAAAATTGGGAGAGGAAGGAGAGATAAAGAAATAACTGATTACTTTTTAGAATAGTAATTATTGAGACGAGTCTTGAATGACTTCAAAGAAGGCGAGTTTCGTATATTTGATGGTAGATCGTTCCAAAGTCTTCTACCATGCACACAGAAAGAGTGCACTGAGAAAAATATTGGATTTCTTGATACAATGTCGTTTTTTTGGTGCGGTTTTATACAGAATAATAAAGTTTCAATCGTAAGTTTGTTGAATTGCAAGGAATTTTGTTGAAACACCATTATTATATGTTTCACAATGCTCCGTACGGGCAATACGAAAATAACGGTATAATGTCAAGCTTCAACATGATTCTCTTAATACCTCGAGCGCTGACGTTTGAATTGTAGTTTCTCTTAGAGAACGCGAAGAAGAAGATTACATCACAACAAAAATATAGCGTTTCAGGAAAACGACGATTACTCCGAAACTACTATACGGATCGTATAAAGAAGACCTGTTTTATGTTTCTGTTGAAATTTGCTATTAGGTACGTGTAACGTCGTTTTGTAAAGCAATAAGCATTATTCAGAATTATCTGTCAAAGTTGTGGTACAGAAAAAAACTGCCTTGTCCAACATTTCTATGTTTTTTCTGGAAATAAATCATCCTATATAAGACATTGTGAATACTTTTATAATAATTATAATATGCTTCATTCAACCTATGACTTCGTTTTACTTATACCCATACAAAAATAAAAAAATATTCGGTGTTGAAAATCAACATGAATATTGAAGTTTTTGGTTTGGTTTGGTTCAATCATAGACTAAAAAATGGCGACTGTATGAAAAATAATGAACCAACTAGTTAACGACAGAGAATCTCCTCCTCTTTTCGCACATACCACAGGCCGTATGATTTATGTGAGGTATCAAGGGTAAATCATTGGAAAACATCGGCGCCGATCTCGGCTGGGACAGATGTCCCCTTTGCCGCTCTACGATAATTTCAATTGTGGGACAATTGTTCCGTTTGCCGCTCAAGGGATTAACGGACTATAACCTTACGTATGCAATAACATGCTGTTATGGTAAAAGCAAGATCTTGTTGTGCACCGTAATGGATGTGCGGTGTATTTACCATGTGGCGTTGTAGGTCCCGCGGCGAGAGCTGGCACGTTCACAGTACTCACACTAATGCAATGTCGTGACGCGCGACGTGACTTTCACTTGATGCGCATCATAAAAAGTCTTTCCGTCTCTCTCGCTCGCGGTCAAGCACACACACTGTATAGTGACATTGCATTAGTGTGAGTACTGTGAACGTGCCAGCTCTTATTGCGTAACCTTACGCGTCATGTTGATACATCCGTACGTACCACAGTACATGCTATATACGTAATCCCCCTTGAAACATACGTATTTCCGTGTATTAGAGCGTTATATTTTTCTCAGTGTAGGAGTAGAAATTAGTATTATGCATTGTTTTTGAGTAAATTGTCACATGCTGAGCAAAGTACGAGACAGCTGGAACTTATGGTTCGGAAACTCATGGAGATAGGATGGTGTTGATTGTGAGAATACACGATAGAGTAGAGCAGCTTTATGAAAATTTCTTGTTTAGCGTACTGTCAACCTCTTTAACTGTGCCCTATATTCGGGCACGTGATCATACTCAGGTAAACCGAAAATAAGTCTATTCTGTGTATGGTAAATATATTATTTGACCAAATGAAATAAAATGCTATAATGCGAGCGATACGACACTACATAGCATCACGTCCGACGCCCGGCCGTACATAATTAGTTTTGTACACAAATCGTGTGGAATCTATCGGCTAGCTACGAGCAAGACGAGGCGCGACGATCGCCCAGTCGTTCGAAGGGAGCTTACATTATTTCTTATGAATATGTAATACGCTCTGCCTTCGCAGTGTATTATATACGGTACAGCCTTTCTTCTGTATCGCTTACACAACGCGTCGTCAATATGTGACGGCTTGTGTATTGTATGGACAGGTGAGAAAATGAACGGTGTAATTTCGTCAATGGAAATGCTTCAGACGACACCTTGCGAGAAGGTTTTTTTTATTGACATTCGTATGTGGGAACGAATGTTTAGATCTATGTAAAAATGTCAAACCCAAGCTAAAGGAAAAATGTTTCTATTTATTACACGACTTCCAAACAAAAGCAGTGTAATGTGTTCAGGGTTCATCTATGTATTACATTACATTTACGCCGTGTCCAATTGGCGGCTAAAAACCGCTCTTGGACGTGTCAAAATATTTGTGTTTTAAGTAGTAAGTATCATTACTACTTTAATCTTTACTTAACATACATATATTATTTTTTTTTATATATAGTATATAAGAAGCTTAGGAACCTACTAAAAGTTATTCGTCGTAGAATCGTATTACAAAAAAACTTAAAAGGCTTATTTAATAAAATAGTCAATAATTCTAGTGGCACACACAATAATGATTAAAACACACAATGATTAAAATAGTCATTTAAAAACTTGAATAATCAAAGCAGAAGCCTAACAATTAAAATATTCAATAAATCGAATATATACGTACTAAAAGCTGTACATAGTAACATCCAAAGTAGTAAGTAAATTGTTAAATAATCAAACTAAAGCTAAATCTTACATTTAAATACTAAAAGTACATATTATAATTATGATTTAAATTGGTACAATATTTGCAAAGTCATGGCCCTCGAATTCGGTCAGATTATAGAAAGGGTGGCCTATCAGCATCTCCTTAATGTTTTTTTTTAATTGTTTGTCCTCCAGTTGTTTGATAGTGGTAGGGAGTAAATTGTAGAATTTAATGCTAAGGTATAAGTAGCTCTTCTGTACTTTTGCCAGGGGCACGCATAAAAGGGAATTACCGCGTGTATGGTGAGAGTGAATGTCCGCTCTAGTTGCGGTTTCTGTTAGGTGCTGTCTGGCATACATTAAGCACTGGTATATGAAATGTATGTTTTCCGTTTCTTTATTTCACCATAACTTCTAAACACTTAGAAGTGACAAATAAATAAACCGATTTAGAAGTGTGTGATATTGTTAGAATTATAAATAGGATAGAAAACGAATTTACCACCGAATTGTCTAGGGTAGACTGGACAGTCTACCCTAGACAACGGCGGCTGCAACGTCACCGAAACGTCGGGGCCTACAAATTTCAAGCGGTAAATTCGTTTTCTATCCTATTTATAATGTCAAACAACCGCGATAGTCTTCGATTTTATATTGTTAGAATACTAATTGTTGTGTAACTCTACGAAATTATCACCTAGATTAGGGGTTCTCAAAATGTGTGCCCCAAATTTACAATTTTGGTTGCATTGAAAATAGGCCACACTTTAAATCACCAGCAATAGTTTGCTTTTATACTTCGATTTAATTACTAGAAGTGACGAAAATGCCTTTGAAGGTGCGACCCCCACTTTGAAAGTCAATGGCTCATAACGTCTGGATATCCGTGCAGGTCATCGATACATTAGCTAGATATGCCCTCAGTAACAAGAATTGACACTAAAGTGACCGTGACAAGAATTGACAGTAAATTACAATGGAATGCGCACATCCACCAATTAGCTAGTAAGCTATGTAGCTCGATATACTCTATTTAAAAAATCAGAAGTTTTTGTGGTTTTGCGGCAGCCAAATCAGTATACTTTGCGTATTTTAACTCATTAATGACTTATGGACTACTATTTTGGGGAAATGCTGCAACCAGTAAAAGAATCTTTCTTTTGCAAAAGAGAGCACTGCGCAGCATGTATCAGGTAACGACTAGGACCTCATGCAAAGAATATTTCAGCAAGCATTAATGACTATGTATTCGGCGATCATATACCAGTGTTTAATGTATGCTAGACAGCACCTAGCAGAAACACCAATTAATGCAGTCATTCACTCGCATCATACCCGCGGTAGCTCCCTTTTATGCGTACCCCGAATACGACTTTGAGGGCCAATTTGATGGCCGATGGCCGAATTTGAGGGCCATGATTCTTCAAATATTGTGCCCAAAAGTAGAGCCTTATTGTCTGATTATTTTATATGGTCTTATATCTGTACTTTTAGTTTAAAATGCATAACGTAGATTTAATTTGATTATTTAACATTTTGTATTTAACATCTGACAATTTGAATATTACGATGAATAATTTTACTACGTATCTTTTCGAATTACTAACTACTTCAAATATTGGGCTTCTATTTTGATTATGTGTATATATATATATATATATATATATATATATATATATATATATATATATATATATATATATATATATATATATATATATATATATATATATATATATATATATATATATATATATATATATATATATATATATATATATATATATATATATAAAGTTTGACAATCTAGTAGTTAATTCTTGACTACCTATGTATGTTCAGTAAAGAGTAATAACGAAACTTACTACCTAACCCAATTATTTTGACACGTCCAAGAGCGGTCTTTAGCCGTCAATTGAACACGACGAAAATGTAATGTAATGTAATGTAGATAGATACAAATAAGTTAGCGACATACCCTTTGCTCGTACATCATGTGACAGATAGAGCAATAAATTGAACAGTATGAGAGAATAGCGCGATATGGGCAATATAATACGAGAGAATGGGGAATATATCTTAAGGGGACTGTATTTAAGGGGACATAATTGAAAATGATCAATACATAAATATTTTTAAATAACAAAAACTTGCAGTTTCTATTTGATCAAGCTATGTATTGCTGGCGCGTTTGAGTTCGCGAATGACATCGATTATTCGGTGACGTATATCGTCGTTAACTTTTACAAGTAGATAACACGTATTTGCACTCTTAGTAGTCTGACAGTTTCGCGTCAGACGCATATTTCATTAAAGTCGAAATTAAAAGCGCCCAACTAAGCTAGAAAGATCGCTATTTTTACGACCGAGATGCTATCAAAATTAAGTGGTTCGGCGCTGATAGCATCTCATTTTGGCCGAATCTAGACTACAATTAATATCTTATGTATATTCGTATGTATAATATGTATATTCGTATGTATACGAGGCCATTTTTGAAGAAGCCGACAACATACAATCTATAACGACAAAAATGCGAAATTTGTGCTACAAACCATATGTACCTTAGTACTCAGTCAATAAGTCAAACAACGTTTTAGGTGAATCGAAGCCCTTAATTTAAGTGTTTTTCATCAAGATGCTACAAAATTTTAATGATAAACTCTTTATTTGCACTTAAAGAATAAAATACAAAAAGGCGAGCTTATTGCCACATGGCAATATTTTTAAACTAACCTAATAGTATAAGATCCCACCGTAAATTTGTGCATCTATCAGTTGTTTAATCGAAATGTGATTTATATGGAAGTTTACAAAACAGCACTCTCGGGCTATAAATGCAAGCATCCTTTTCTATTGCACGGAGTAGCGCGCACGGTTCTTTTTGCTCGCTACCTAAGGCTAGCTCGCTCGCTAAGGCGACATAAGACCTCAGAAAAATATTCGAAATGGGCGGACACCCAAAAAAATAGGCGGAGTCAATTTTGTAGGTTTTAACCAATAAAAGTCCAGCGTTGACGAAGCGACAAGCGCAGTTTCTACGTCCGCTAGAGCCGGGAAACAGACGCATACTAAACGGTCAATCCAGCGCTAGCACAGAATAACTATCTTTACGCAGTGGTGGTATACGGGTGTTAATGGCAAAGCATATTTAGCGTAACTCTCAGAGCGCTCTCACGTTATAATTAATTGTAATTAATTTTGGGCCTATATAAAAAATGTGGCTAAGTGCTGTCCTAGAAAATTAACCAGTCAATATAATGAAATTATAATAAAGCAGGAGTAAACGCGTCTGAAAGTTTTTGAAGTCAGTTTAAAGCCTTAATGCCCAAGGCAATGAGCAACTTTTTTGGGTCCAAATTTTAAATTGGTTCCTTATCGAGGGATTCACTTAGAAACTTTTTTTAAATTATTGCTTATATTTTTCAAAAAACTCAGATATGGTCGTTCCCAGGTATCATGTCGCTAAAACGCTGGCAACCACCAATTGTGACAGGTTTTACGCAGGCAACCCTATTCCTTGGCGTTGAGGAAGACAGTAGCTTCAATTTGATGTAAAGTGAATATATTATCTGCCTCTTTGCACCTGGCAACCTAGGGGTTGTGACAGGTTGAGAGGTGGCAACCTATTTTTTCCAGCTCTTTAGATCGGTCTCTTTACGATAACACTTCATTTACCTTCCAAACAAAAAGGCGCAATTTGTGTTATATTTTACAATTTTCTTTCTTTTTTTGTGTACTACTGACAAGATTTTGCTGCAACCCTGCGGCATATTATGGCCCTATGTGTGAACTTCCATTTGAATTATCCATTTGAATTCAAATTTACGATGGGATCTCAGACTGTAATCATACACAGCAGTGGTACATGCGCACGTTGTTAAAATACATATTATTAAACAAATAAATTTGTCTGCATAAAATACAAACTACACTATTTAAAACTAAGAATGCCCTAAAAGAGGAAATTGTGATAGGAAGAGACTTCTCAGAAAAGTAGTACTTCTTGAGGTGAGTCTTGAATGATTTTAACGAAGGCAAGTTTCGTATATTTGCTGGGAAATCATTCCAGAGTTTGCACCATGAACACAAGAAGAGTTAGCAGTAGAAATCGATATTATAACAAGAAATTTTGAGTAAATTATCAGAGGCTGACTGAAGTACGAGACCGTGGAACCCTTATGGTTCGAAAAGCTCGTGGAGATGGAGGATGGTGTTGATTGAGAGAGTACACAATAGAGGAGAGCAAGTATGTAAACATTTCTCCTTTGGCGTAATAACGGCAACCACTATAACAGTGCCCTATATTCGATCACGCAATCGTACTTATGTTAACCGAAGATGAATTGTATGCATACGTTTTGCAAACGTTCAAGTTTGCAAAAATGTTTAATATGTTGTCTTTATCACATGAATAATCCAATCTAATGCCCCGTTTTATCTTTTGTTTCAGGTAGGTGACGAATGGTTTATTTCTCCATTAGCAACAGCAGCTCTTAAGGCGATATACATATACGTATCTACGAAAAGGTTAGATTATCTAGATTGAGTGTTTCGCAGTTTTTTGACAGAAAACGACATTATTCACCTTTCCCATCCTCTGTATTTACCTGCGACTTTTTTATACTGTCGAATGAAAAGAATCATCAGAAGAGGGAAAGTCCCAGGACTGTAAACAGGACAGAAGCATGCAACGATGGTCAGTAGTGTTTTGCCAAGCTGAAAATAGTTAATCTATATATATATATATATATATATATATATATATATATATATATATATATATATATATATATATATATATATATATATATATATATATATATATATATATATATAAAACAAAGTCGGATTTGTTCGAACACTTATAACTCGACAACGGCTGGACCGATTTTCATGGCTTTTTATTTGTAGTATTTGTCTCCGTCCCGAATAGCAGAATAACTATTAAAAACAAAAATTGGAAAATTGACGGAAAAATTAAAATAAAAGAAAAAACATTTTCCCACACAAAATGTAAATCCGTGTTTTTCTCATGGTCAGTTGTACATGGCATGTTCACGTGTCAGCAAATCATCCGCTTTATTTGTTCTTGCGCCTGATAAAGAAACAAAAAATGTAGTATATCACAAGGTGCCTCAATGAAAAGAATTAAACCGAGTGCATCCCATGCTGCACAATATGTAAATAGTTTAATTCAATCATGTCTTGCTGACACGCGATTGATATACTTAATTTTTGTACCTTTATATTTCTTTTTGTGTTATTATCTTAATAAAGTAGTGAACTTAATATTTATTTTGTATTCATTGTATTGTAAAATCGAAGACTATCGCGGTTGTTTGATATTATAAATAGGATAGAAAACTAATTTACAGCGTGAAGTTTGTAGCACCTGGCGTTTCGGTGACGTTGCAGCCGCCGTTGTCCACGGTAGACTGAAGAGCTGTCAATCCGTTGTTTTGCGGGTAGGCCGCATACCGCTGCCGCCACTGCGTAGCTTATAACGGTGGTGGGGGGCCGGGCTCGGAGCGCGCGAATTTTGAAAATCCGTCTTGCACACAACACTCACTGTATCCTGTCTTACGTCTTTGCATTAGGCGTTCGGCGGCGGGAACATTTTAGGAGGATCTTCTTAAAATGTTGAAGATCTTCTTTAATGATATCTGGGGGTGAGCGGTGGACTCCGGACTAACGACCGGCTGTATTAGGTTTAGAACGGCTGCCTTGCCACATGTGAGCGTGCACTTTACCACCCATTCACTCCCCCCTTCGAAGCCATAAAATATGTGATTCGGAAATTGCAATTTGCGATATTTTTTCTAGGATGAAGTTGATTATTTTCCTGGAGAGACAAGATCTTTAAAGAGGTAAAGCAGAGATTTGGCTGGCATACCACGAGCGCCAACTCCCACCCATGAAAGTGAACAGTGAAGCCTTTCCGGGTGACGGAATTTGCGAGATTGTAAGAGTGGCCACCCTTCACTAGACTCCAATTGATTGTGAGCGAAGGGTGGTTCTCATCAGGAAGATTTCTCCGTTAATGAAAGTCGTGGATGTTGAAGTTGAAGTATTTAATCAGAAGGTCTGTAGTAGGTTGCCAGTTCGTAACGCCTTGAGATATTTCGCCGTTGTGTAGGTAGTGTGGGCGCGAGGTGAAGCCGTAGTTGTGTATCCGAAGTTGAAGCGCCGCGATAGATTCGAAGATAATGGTAGTCGCGTATACCATGCGTGATTTGTTGACTCGAAGTGAAGTGTAGAGCGCGAGTGCTTGTTAATGCGCGGTTACTGCCCTCCAGGGAATGATATCGATCGATCGAAATGTACTGCGTTTTATATTGTAAGCAGTGACGCAATAGTTGTGAGTGGGGTGAGAAATGTCTGTTAATTTCGTATCGATCAGAAGAAATGACATTAGTCATCACCTGACTGTGCGGAAAATGCCGAATTTAGTTGGAAATCAACTGTAGCTGACTCGTGTAGATTTGAGCGAGTTTGCGGTTTCGATTCTGTAGAAATTACTTTTTTGTTGTGGGTATGTTGGACTGAAGCTCTAACAAGATCATGGCAGTTATTTAATTCGTACTCGTGGTCTTTTGGGATATTTGATTCCCATGGTATAGTTAATTCTACCGAGATAGGGAGTAAAAAGTGCTTCTCGATTATTGGGAAACGTGTTTTAGGGGAATGTTTTTTCCCTTTAGAGCCATCCCGCGCGAACTGTATTGTAGGTTTGGACTTGGAGGATACTACCAGGACCCTTGTTGTCACGAGCCACTGAAAGGCTAATTACCTCGCAAATAACAGAAAGGACTCCGTGATGGCGGTAAGTGTACCCTTCTTGATCTAAGGCTTTCTAGCGGTCAGCTAGAATATGTCTATCTGTACAAGGGGTATTGCTACAAAGGGGGGACGAACTATCCTCTCAATAGCTCCAACGAGCGATGTTACTGGGGGTCTGGAAAGGTATGCTGGAAGGCATTGAAACAAAATGTCAGCATGTCTGGCGTCCAGTCGTACAACATTATCTGACAGTGCATTGGAGGAGGATGCAAAAGTCCTATATATTCATTCCGTAAGTCCGGCCTTTAATAGTCCTCTATATTCGTTTCGTAATTCGGCCTTAAATAATTAATTACTACTAACTAATTACCCAGGTTACAGCGTTTTGTGAAAGTACGGTTGAATCGTTTCCTCTCACAGGGAAGTACCTACTATATGGAGTGGTTATTACTATACCAGCCCACCAACCGACGAGTATTGTAAACGCACTAAAAGGTTTTTTGAGATGAAAACGGATGTAATTGACCTTTCCCCCTTCCCCTCCAAGGTGATTGAAAATTTCCAGACTCAAGTATCTGTGTGTGTCTGGCTGTGATTGTGTGTATTCCTCCACAGTAGCGTCCAAACGCTTCATCCGATTTTGCTGAAATTTGCCATGCAGGCATCATTTGGTCATGGCAAGAGTTGAAAAGATTGTTGTTGAAATCGGTCCACCAGAGGGCGCGATAGTCATACTTCAATATCGAAATATTAGACTTGAGATTTGAAATTCGGTACATAGGTGCCTTGTTGGACCGAAATCACATTATGAAATTTTGGGTGGGATGATATCTTATATACAAGCGACATGCGATGCGATGCTTGCGATGCGTGGCTCATTAGAAATTCGCATTCGATGGCCTACGGCGACCCGCGTTTGCGATTTGATTTTTAAATTGAATGAGATGACGCGCGTTCTAAATTCAATTTTCGTCGCATATTAACAGTCACCGACTTTATTTATGGAATGAATATTCATATGAAATTAGTCCGTGACTACATGCCCGGGAGCGGAGGCAACCGACTTTTTTAGTATTTACGTTTCGTTCAAAAGATACGATACAATGTAACCCGTAAAAAATATATTTTACAGTAATAATAAATTAATAGTTTTTTAAAAAAACACTAAAAACACGCTTTTATAAATGCACGTAAAAACCAAAAAATCCGGCTTCATCATCAGACCTTGAAACTTAATCGTGGTCAAAGTTCATTACAAAACCTTTTTAACAAGTCCAAACACGGGTATGATACGATATTCCATCATGGAATGCCAGTGCCTATCTTTCGGCTTCATCATCAGACCTTGAAACCTAATCGTGGTCAAAGTTCATTCCAAGACTTTTCTAACAAGTCCAAACACAGATATGATACTATGTTCCATCATGAAGTTCCAGTTCATATCTTCCGACTTCATCGTTAGATCAGTTCGACAGTACCATATTATTGTATTGTCATCAGAACTACATACGGTTGCCAATTTTCATGATGATACGATCCTTGGAAGGTGGTTAAATTAGTTACCTTAGATTCTATTACATAGTTACATACAGGTCGACCTAATAAAAGTTAGCGGAGAGCTATTATATTAAAATTTCTCCTTTGTCGTACTAATGGCATATACTTCGAACTACAAGCACATGCTGCTGTCTCGTCGCTTCGAAATCGGTAGGCGTCCGCGTTGTGGCGCCTTTGAGGTTAAGTGATGTCAAACGACTTGACCTCCTCTATCTTAATCCGTGTGCGTTTTAAACGCGCCCATAATAAAGGCAGATTCAATTCTATCTATCGGGACGTATACTAGCGTGTCGTCTCGCTGTCGTAAATCTCCCGGCGACTTTTAGACTCCCATTCGAGGCAACTTTACGACCGCATTTTATTCGTGTCTTTCAATTGACTGCGCCATTCGATTCGATCGTGCCGATGTAAGCCCAATCAGTCGCCCGCGGAATAACGGATCAGCTCGTACGTATTTGACACAAGCGACCTTCTTTATAGAATTCGCACCTAACAATAGCGTCGTCACTGACCTTTACCGCCCCAAGCGTTAACCTTAGAAGGTACATAACACATTGCGAAACTGTTTTTGCTCGAAGACAGTGGTTCTTTGCCCCCAAAATATTTACACTTGAATCTATAGTCGATTGCTTAAGCATTCCTTAACCAAGCATCGCTCAAGCAATATTTATTTATGTATTTATTTCCATTACGACTTCACCATTGTGTATCAACGACCAAGTATATTGTATTAATCCTAAATTAGTTGCTCATAACATAGAATAAAATACAGTAAACCAACAACACCAAAATTACTGAAATTAACAAAAAAAAAATTTTTTTTTTGTAATTTACAATTATCTACAGTAAATGGACATATACAATTACAATGTCGTGTAGTAAAATCCAGTAGCCAAAAACTGATGTTATGCCAGAAACTAGCCTATTTTAATGTCGCCTAACTAGACATTAGTCTGTTCTAAGGCGGACATTGAAATTGTTGGAAATATATGTATGAACAAATATAAAAATCTAAGTATAGTAGAATATATAAAATTTGAGAGAATGTATACACTAGGTGTTATCATTAATTCTTACAAGGTATAACATTGAATATAAAATTGATAGGTAATAGGTAAAATTGATAATATAAAATTCTTAACCTTAACATAAATCATAAAAAATAGATACACAATTAACTAGTATTTAGATAATCATAATTGCTTAAAAATAGAGTGAGATAGTCAACCCTAATTATTAAAAAAAATAGCAAAAAAATGGCAGTTAAAATATAAGATGAGATGAAAGGTATAAAATTGTTAAACACAGAATAATCATAATGAAATAATGTTGTACAAAAAGAAAGTATTTATTTATCATAATTGCTTTCAAACCTAATATAAAAATTAAAAATAGGTTGAAAAAAATTAAAATAGTATATTAATTTACTCGTACATTGCTAGGTACGATGCAATTCTCAAAGTATTATGAAATGTTGCTATACGCATACATGTTGATTTTAAACACATAGATACACCTGGATGGATTTCTTGAAAATATCAACGTTTTTAATCGCCTTTAAATGAACATGCAATTTATTAAAATGTTTTAAGTCCTAGGTAAATAAAGACTAGTCGCCTGGAACTTTGCCGTACGTGGTATGATCGGTTGGATGTAATGGGTTTTATTCCTGGTGTCATGCCGATATACTTCCTATGGGGATATTGCCGATCGCTCACAAAGAGATTCTTGGGAAAAAATGCACATATCTACGGTCGATATCCCTGTTTTTCGGAAGTGTTCACGACATGACTGCCGTGGACCAATACCCACTATCGCACGTATGGCTCTTTTCTGCAGAGTGAATACACTGTTGATGTGCGTTGCAGTTCCCCATAGAAGAATACCATAGCGCAAATGTGATTTAACCAGTGCGTTATAGGCTGATATCACCTCAGATCTCTCCATACAACTAATGCGTAATAGAGGATATCAGGCTGATGACAGCTTGTACTTAACATGCTTTATATGTAAATTCCATGACATCTTTTCATCCAGGGGTAGACCGAGGAATGAACTGAATCCGCATCTTCAACCGAGTAGTTATTCTTTTAAGATCAGGTACTTGCTATTAACATTTATGATATAACTATCAATCTTGTTCGCGCTGAGACAATCGTCAAGTTCGCCAAGAGATGTATTGATATTGGCAGTGAACGCATTAATGCTTAAATATCGATTGTTTTCTATAGACAGTAAACTTCCCTAAGCGGTGGTAAAGCGATAAATTGATATTTTTCCCGTTTTTCTGGCAACCTACGTAAAAGTATTGGCCACAAAACGTAGAATATTTCTCTTTCGTAAAATGCTCCTAGATAAACTACTAAACTTTGATATTTTGAATTAACAAGCTTTTTATATATTCTCATTGTGTTTATTCGTTTGTCAGTATGCTTTCTTTCAATATATTAGCTAAATTCCGCATTTTAACTCATTGCCTGCTATTGAAAAAACATGGCGCGCCTCCGGCCGCCATTTTGCTTTAACATTTTGACGTTTCGATCGATATACGGCCAAGTCTATCCGTAAAATATCCACAACATTCCCAGTCTAATAGCAAAACAATCAAATTCACGAATCAAAGGCGGAAGATCGATAAAAATATGCCAAAAGGCAAAAAAAAATAATACGCAAAAATACACCGTAAACGCGATGAAAGAGAGGAGTGACTTCTTTGTCATTTCTAAGCATTTCTCAAGTATTTTCCATGGAATACTTAGCTTGAGCCACTTCTGAAGCTTTGCTGACTCGACTATAGAAATAAAACAGATACTCAAGCATTACATAAGCACGAGTCGATGCTGAAGAGCTGGTTGAAGAATTTCAAGCTTTCTTGGAAGAAAACAGCGCAGAAACTTTACAAGAACTTGCAGAATCGCCATTGCAGAAAATAGGCGATTAAAGGAATCTCCAGACAGCACGTGGCGATCGGTCGCAACTCGCTCGTTCAAGTTATACGAGTTCTCGTTAATCCGACTGATTTAAGTAGAAATGCATGGTTCCTAATACACGGCTAAATTAACATCGTGTCGTTGGAATGTTGTCGAAACCGGTTATCGCCGAAAAGTTTACTTATTCACACGAACGTGAACCATTATTGTCATCTCGACGTAGACAACTTAACATCTGATTCAATTCCCCGTGGCCGTCTGTTATCCATTATCCGCGCGAGAGACGCTTTTTATTTATGTTCTTCGTTTGATGTCGGCCGGTTTTGTTTATTTACATCGGTTATAAATGTTTAATTTTGCATGAATAGCGTTTTATTGGCTCTTTGGGTCAAAAGAGGAGCGAATCGATCGAAAACCGCATCGGCGACTTCTGTTATTTGCGAGTTTGTATGCATTTTTACTAGTTGAGTAGGGTTTTTATAATCAATCAGTCCTGTATTAAAAAAAATCGTTATCAATGATATTATTAATGGCCAAATAAATTATTATTAATTTAGCTGAACAATGCTATCAGCCCCACCTGCATGTCGCCTGCGCAGAAGGGTTGCTTTAACGTACTATGACACATGTGCAGCTGTGTCACTAAGACCAATATTTCTTTTTAGGGTAGGCTCAACTCACGATGCCGCTTTTATCTAGTGGCTTCCTCGAATGAGTGCCTACCACGGGAAGAATTCTGTGTCTTAGGTTATCACGCTGGTGGATCAGTTTCCTCTGGGGGATCGGTCAGGCGCTGCTGTGCGCACCATCCCGCGTCAGTCGACTGCCAGCTGACTGTTCTGCGAATCGAATGTTGCACTCCGGCAAACAACCGGAGGAGTCGGAAAACGATATGCGGTTTTCTAAGCGGAGGGGGAGGGGGGTGTTGACCTGGCGTCTTCCACTCTTGAAATGTTCACTTGGCTACTTGATCCTGAGTTCAGAGCCGGGCAAAAGATGCCATGGTCCACGATAGAATAAGGCGTTGGCTTCTTACGGGCCAGTTGGCGGAGTTAGTTGGTGGATTGTTTTGCCCCCAAGTGTCTACGTTCAGACCAGGTGGAAAGAACTATTATATTATATTGTTATACCTTCCTAGGTTGACGCGTTCGCACGTTGTAGCTGACAACACTACACTATGATGCTCAGCAATCTAATACCATATATTGTCAATGATTGCACACTAAAATATCCGAGCGATAACAAACGACCCGAATTGAATAGTTCTGTTTCTGAACTGATTCTGAACGATTAATGAAATGAATTTGAATTAAAATTTATTTGAATTTGAAATTCCAACTCAAATCGAAAACCGGCAAAATCTATATTAATCACTGTGGATGCTGGAGGCGGCACGTTGCGAGGGAAGGGAAGGGAGGAGTGCCTCGCATATTGATAGTTGATTTAAGTAAAGAGGCGAGCACGTTAATAAGAGAGTAGATATGCCGATGTCCATCGCGCGGTGCAAATAAACCAATTATTATTGGCAAGATTGAGAGCCCCGTATTAGCGATGAGGTCGGCTGCACATATTCACTAAAAACGGCACTAGATGAGCCTTACATAAAGCCGGGGAATCTAAGGGGTGTGGGTCCGAAAAAAACCCCCATATTTGAACGGCCAAACGTCAAGCGAATGTCGATATGTATGTTGCTGATTGCTGTGTGCGAGTAATTCGCGTTGGTTTTCTTTGTTTCTTTCTTTCTAGAGAACGACTACTCTTTCAAACGTAAAGTATGCCTTGTGAGGGACCACCCCTCACAAGACTCCAAATTATTCGATGTGAGGTGGTGGTTTCAACTTGCGAGTTATCTCCGTATTTAAAGGCGGTTTTGATGAAGCAGAAGATGTTTATTGATTGAATCGATTGAATATTGCCAGTTTTAACGCTTGCCGAATTAACGAGTGCCCGGATTACTTTATCGAGACGCGAGGGTTTCGCGACGGAGGTTATGTAGGAATAGTGGTTGAGGAGCCTTTCCCAGTCACGAGGACTGGGAAAGGTAAGGAAAGGAAACCAAGGAGCCGGATACGTTGAGTGACCTCGTAAGAGGGGTACCGGATATGCCGTCGCAACCTTGGGGGAGGGTGATCAATCGGGAAATGATAATTTGGTTGCTTTTTGGCCGGTTTATATAGGCCGTGCAATGATGCAATTTGAAATATTCTGAGTAAAAGTATTGTTTCATCGTGCTGATTCATAGCTGCACGAGTCAAAATAATAGCTGAATTGTGTCAGTGGATTTCACTGGAAATCGATGCATTTGTTGATCGTATGTAGTGGACTTAAGGTCCGTTACAGACTATAATTATTAGTTGATGTAAAAAATAAATCGCGGAAAGGAAAGCTCGTCGTGTCAGCAATATTAGAGGGTATTTTTTTTGGGACCTAAGAATTTAAGGTTCGTGTACGTACAGTCTAGCTTGTGCTTTGTCTACAGTGGTTGCATACATAAAACCAGTGTAGATATAGAATATATTCTATATTAATTTATTCAATATTAATATCTTTATCATATCCATTAATATATAAAACATTCTACGTTACTTTCACACATTAGGAAACGTTACTAGCAAATAGGCAATAAAGAATGCAAATTTATTTAAGGGCTCTTTTGTTTGAAAAACTTTTTTTGCATACACAATAGAGTATTAAGTGGTAAGCCTATATTCAAGTAGCAATATCTTCCGGCCATACCGCCAGGGTTATTGTGACTAAAGGTTTATACAAGCAAATTGATTTATAAAAGGAGTAATTTTACAATGTACTGGAAGTCATAAATGAAGACTTATAATACGTGATAGTCATCATAAAGAAAATAAAACAGTGATTAGTAACATATGTCAGATTAATATCGAAGGGAGGAATGGAATATAAGGACAAGCAAAAAAAACGTTAGGGGGTGGAAGATTCATGATTTGAGTAAATGTCTATTTAGATATTTTTTAAACCTTGTGAGGGACCACCCCTCACTACACTCCAAATTGTTCAGTGTGAGGTGGTGGTATCAACTTACGAGTTATCTCCGTATTGGAAGGCGGTTTTGAATGAAGTAGAAGGTTTGATATTGCCAGTTATAACGCTTCCCGAACAAGTTATGTTGACGCGAGTGTATAGATGCGCGGCTGCGGTTACGAGGATATACGGATGAGGATTGTATGTGTGCTCCTAGTATCTTGTACTGGGCACGGCTCGAGTCTGTGGGATTACAGACTGACGCTTCGGGACTAGGGAGGATAGGAAAAAGAAACCAAGGAGCCGGATTCGTTGATACACCTCGTGAGAAGGGTACCGAATATGCCGTCGCAACCTTGGGGGAAGGTGATCACTCGGGGAATGATAATTTGGTTGCTTTTTCGCCGGTTTACATAGGCCGATAATGATGCAATCCAAAATATTCCGAGTAAAAGTATTGTTTCATCGTGCTGATTCATGGCTGCACGGGTTAAAATAATAGCTGAATTGTGTCAGTGTATTTCCCTGGAAATCGATGCATTTGTTGATCGCATGTAATGGACTTAAGGTCTGTTACAACCTGCTCAGGTTTTCAAGTCGTCTTATGTGCAAAGGCACGGATCACAGCCTCCTCGAACAGACGATTTGCCCCGAAAGGTCTCGGCGAACCATCTTTCTGTTTTCCTAATACATTGGTTGTTCAGCGACACATGTCGGCGACGTGCGTCGCGTCGCTGTCGCCTCTGCCGTCGTTTTGCATACATTTAGCGATCGTGTCGGAGACGCAGCCGTTCCGTGCCACCTTCGACGCGACGGTTTAGGACAGCGGTCGACAAACTGCGGCTAGCGAGTCGCATGCGGACAACAGCAATTCTTAAAGCATTGTCCAGTAGCAATTTTCGTCTACCCCAAGGCCTGCAACTGCAGCATTTTCGGAGAAATACAGTATAGTTGCACCTGTACACGACATAAAAATGAAGGATACAGCTATTGATGAACCAAAGATTTCGTTCGGCAGGATTGATCTTTGTTTTGCTAAGATGGTTTTACGAAGTGGAGCCACCTGGATTTTTAAAGCAGGTGGAGAGGACGGGGGTATTCAGCCTTGGCGAATTTCGATGATAATAACGGTGTAACTGTAGGTATTAGGCCGAGTTTGGTATAATTTTTGCATAAATCGAATGTCTAGTTTTCAATTTTGGATTAACATTTGCGTCAATCTATAGTAAAAACACAAGATTGGTTAAAGATAAACAGATTTGGATAAAGCCCCCCAAAAAAATAACTGTCATCAAAAATTTTTGTGGCTCCACTTCTTAAATCCATCGTTAGGTCATAAGGACCAATCCTGTCAAAGGAAATCTTTGGTTCACGAAGCGCCCTATAATCTCTCTTATAGACGCAACTAGTGCGATTTTTTTTTTATTTTATTTCAAACATAATGATAAAACACATAAAAAAGGTAATGGTGCGAAGTAAACAACGGCCCGCATTCACATGACGATGCTCAGCGCATACCCAACTAGGCCGAATACAGCCAGTATCTGGGCATATGACTTATTTTCTGACTTGGGTGGAGAAGTATAACTGACGTAGGTACTCATATAGATACATATACACATACACACATACATATACATACATAGAC
This sequence comes from Micropterix aruncella, assembly GCA_944548615.1. Classification (NCBI taxonomy): domain Eukaryota; kingdom Metazoa; phylum Arthropoda; class Insecta; order Lepidoptera; family Micropterigidae; genus Micropterix; species Micropterix aruncella. The sequence goes on from OX155968.1 coordinate 827,787, forward strand.
AAGCATATAAATATAACAATCTAGATACCTATATTATAGTATTATTATTTTACATTATATTACAATACGAGTGGTATTACCCGGCGTTGCCCGTGTTATATCTGTTCTCAAATACCAATGTATACCAATTTTCATGGCGATCGGTTGAGCAGTATAGAAGTTGGTGTGCTGCAGCGCCGTCTAGTTGAAAGTTGCAACAAAGCGGATATATATAAAAACCTTAACCATGAAAAAATACATAGGTATATATGCCAACTTTCATGGTGATCGGTCAAACGGTTTCGGAGTCTATTAAACTCGGACAGACGGACATACAGATATACCAACATCCATTTTTATATTATATTATTTTGGCCTGTTTTTAAAATTTAAACTTTGAATGCCTATATCTCGCTTATTTATAGCGACCGACACAATTTTCTTCCAGATTTAGCATTAAAATGAAAAAAATTGGAGAGAGGTTCCTATACTGCAGTTATTCCACTTTTATAACTATGTGATAATACTTACATGTATATATTTTAATTAAAGAGTTTTGAACAATGAAGCACAAATAATTTATAATTAAAAAGCAGGAATAATTTCACTGTATTACCTTCACAATATTTTGAATTTAGAATAACGCTTGGCCGACTATGACGTTTGTAGGTTTAACATAGCAGCGCCATCTATGGATTACTCAATAGATAACGGCATCTGTTAAAATCGTTTGGAACTAACAGATAATTGCGAATGTCAAATAATAGACATTGCAATAAAATAATATCGCGACTATAAATTAAGACGTAAGCTATCCTATCTTTCAAGTTGGATCAAACTGCACATTGTGTGCAAATTTGATTCAAATCGGTTAAGTAGTTTAGGAGTCCATCGCGGACAAACAACGTGACACGTAATTTATATATATTAAGATATTACATTTTGTTTAATATCTTATAACATATTATATAGAATAATAGTAAAGTTACGCACAAATATTATTTTTTTAAGATATAACTTGCATAAGTTCGTTCTCTGTCCTTAAATGACCTATGTCGTAAAGAAGCCATTTTTTTATATTTTTTTTAATAAAATGGTATTTTCCTTTTTTTATTTTGTCATCAAGACGTTTGAATATTTTCAATGTTTTTTATATTTATATTTTCGGTGTTTCGAATATTTTAGTATTTTTTTTATAAAGAATATCAAGTTACTCAATTTAAAAAAGAATGATTTACAGTAAATTAGTCCAAAGTTATTTCGATTAACAAAAAAAGACTATAATATAATTGACAATTAAAAAATAGTACATTAAATTACATTTTTAAGTACGATGTTGTTTTCAAAGTATTTAGAAAATCTATGTTTTAAATCGCCTTTAATTTATCAAGTCCTATGTAGATACTAGTCGCCTGTAACTTGGCCGTACGTGGTATGATCGCTTGGAGGTAATGGGATTTATTCCTGGTGTCATGCCGATGTACTTCCTCGTGGGATATTACCGAGCTCTTATTGCAATAGAATTTTTAAAGAGCTTCTTGACCAAATAAGGTCAATATCCCTAGTTTGTAAAGTGTTCACGACATGACTGCCGTGGACCAACACCCACTACCGTTTCCAACAATAACCATTTGGCTCCTTTGTCCTAAAAGATTGCCGATCTCTGACTTATTGCGATGCTGCGAGCTGATGCGGCAGAGACGCTCGTGTCGTTATTTAAGGCAATTATGACGCTCCTTTCGACGCGTCAACCTTCACCACGGTCCCTTCAGTGAATCAGGGCTGCACTTCATAGCGGTCATTCGATTTTCCATTTTTTCTCAAGTCTTGTTCGTGCCCCGAACGAGACTGGCAGAAGTACAGAAGAGCTACTTATACCTTAGCATTAAATTCTACAATTTACTTCCTACCACTATCAAACAACTGGAGAACAAACAATTTCAAAAAAACATGAAGGAGATGCTGATAGGCCACCCTTTCTATAATCTGACCGAAATCGAGGGCCATGACTTTGCAAAAATTGTACCAATTTGAATGATAATTATATATGTACTTTTAGTATGTAAATGTAAGATTTAGCTTTAGTTTGATTATTTAACAATTTACTTACTACTTTGAATGTTACTATGTACAGTTTTTAGTACGTATATATTCGATTTATTGACTATTTCAATTGTTAGGCTTCTGCTTTGATTATTCAACTTTTTAACTGACTATTTTAATTATTGGGTGTTTAGTAGGTAGCTATTACAAATATTGACTATTTTATTAAATAAGCCTTTAATTTGTTTTGTAATACGATTGAACGACGAATAACTTTTAGTAGGTTCCAAAGTTTCTTAGATACAATTTTTTTTTAAATAATATATGTATGTTAAGTAAAAATTAAAGTAGTAATGAGACTTACTACTTAAAACACAAATATTTTGACACGTCCAAGAGCGGTTTTTAGCCGCCAATTGGACACAACGTAAATGTCATGTAATGTAATGTAGGTCTTCGATTATATCATTTTCTTAAACATATATACTAGAATGTAGTGTTTATTCATATATTTGTATATATTATTACTTATTTTCCACTTAAATTTATTGTATATAATGTAAAGTTTACTTTATTTTTAGCCCTTAATTGCATACATATATATTAATTTTTTCTACTTTAAATTTTACTTTAATTTGTGTAAACAACACATTTGTTAGATTTAGAAATATTTAAAATTGATCACCTTCGTCAGTTCGCGAGTTACAAAAATACAGTTGGTATAACACAGCACAGCCAGAGACAGACGTTCTAGGTCTAGTTGGTTGTGCGATTTCGCCTCATTCGGATATGCTAGCATATTTATATGCATAGAGCTATGTTTTTCGCTATAATAATGTTTGTTCTTAATTATTCCTCATGTACAACAGTATGCATGTCCTTGTATTTTTTTGTTCTTGTACGTTATAAATAAATAAATAATAAATAATTATATGGGGTATTAGGTTGCTAAATACCGTACTAAGTTTTGGCAGCTAAGTTTTTAACTACGAAACGCAACGTGTAGCGCTTATAGTTACAAACATTGATTAATCATCTCTTATGTTCGGTAGCCCAATAGATGGCGTTCTAAATACGCCGTTACGGTATCCTATCTCGAAATAATAAATAATAATACTATCGAATAACACAAACGAATTTTTAAATCATAGCTCTTATTATGTTAATATTACTAACTTGAAGTTGTCAATTTTTAATTTGGTATGCAGGTTTCTTTGCGTAATAATTACGCGCTTTGACGTTCAATTGAATTTTATTTAAATGCCTTTCAGCATACGCTTCCAGATCCCAGTAACCTCGCTCGTTGGAGCTTTGCCGAGGATAGTTCATGCCCCCTTTGTAGCAATACCCCTTGCACAGCCAGGCATATTCTAGCTGGCTGCAAGGTGGCCTTAGATCAAGGACGGTACACTTACCGCCACGACAAAGTCCTTGCTGTTATTCGCGAGGTAATTAGCCTCTCAGTGGCTCGTGCCAACGAGGGTTTGACAGTACCCTCCAAACCCCTAATACAGTTTGTGCGGGATGGCTCTGAAGTCAAAAAACATTTCACTACAAAACCTTTCTCAATAATTGAGAAAGCTTCAGATTGGATTCTGGAGGTCGATTCGGTCTCTAAGCAGTATAAATTCCTTGAAAGTCTCGGATGCACAGCCCTGCGTCCAGATATAACTCTTTACTCTCTATCTCGGAAGATGGCCCTTATCGTAGAATTAATAATAATAATAATAATAAACTCTTTATTTGCACTTAAAAAGTATACAAAAAAGGCGAGCTTATTGCCACATGGCAATGTCTTACAGCTAACCTAAACATAGTGGTACATGCGCGCATTGTGAAAATAAAGATTATTACATAACATACAGACAAGTGGAAGAATTTAAGACTAATAGTGCCCGAGGAGAGGAAAATTGGGAGAGGAACAGGAGAGAAAGGGAAGAACTGGTTACTTCTTAGAAAGGTAGTAATCCTTAAGGTGAGTCTTAAACGATGGTAAAGAAGGCGAGTTTCGTATATTTGCTGGGAGATCGTTCCAGAGTCTTGCACCATGGACACAGAAAGAATAGGAATAGAAATCACTATCATGACTCGGAATTTTTAATAAACTGTCAGAGGCTGACCGAAGTACGAGACCGTGGGAACTTAGTGGTTCAAAAAGCTCCTGGAGATAGGATGGTGTTAGTTGGGTGAGTACACGATATAGGAGAGCCAGTATATGAACATTTCTTCTTTGGCGTATTGGCAACCACTTTAACTGTGCCCTATAGTCGGACACGTGATCATACTTACGTAGACCGAAGATGAATCGTATGCATACATTTTGCAAACGTTGCAAACGTGCATACATTAACTGTTCCATCATCCATGGGAATCAAATATCCCAAAAGACCACGAGTACAAATTAAATAAATACCATGATCTCGCAAATGCCGTCACCAGGAACGGCTTCACTGTTCACCTTCACGCGGTGGAAGTTGACGCTCGTGGCCTGCCAGCTAAATCTCTGTTTCACCTTTTTAAAGATCTTGGTCTCTCCAGGAAAATAATCAACTCCTTCTTAGAAAAAATATCTAAAACCGCGATTTCCGCATCTCAAATTCTATGGCTTCGAAGGGGGAGTGAATGAGTGATAAGGTGAACGCTCACATGTGGCAAGACAGCTGTCCTAAACCTACCACAGCCGGTCGTTAGTCCGGAATCCACCGTTCACCCCTCAGAAGTGTAATAATAGTATATGATGGGCCCGATTTCGGTCGGTGAATTACATAACAGCTCCGTTTGTATTTTATATTATAGACGGCTTTCTAATGTCTTTTTATTATTTCTGTTTTGTTATCTGTCTATATAAAAATCCGATAGATAATTAAATGTTATTATTGTTATCATTTATTAAATAATGTGTTTCAAAAATCAATCAGTTCATTATCGATGTTAATATAGATGGCTAAATAAATTGCTGTTAGTTTCGTCAGCCAATGTTATCAGCGCCATCTGAATGTCGCCGGCAGTAACTGATGAGACAGGTCAGGTCCGTCTGGTTTGCCTTTTGTGACTTACGTCATACTTAAAGTACAGCGTACAGTTATGTGTGTAGGAGATTTTTTTATCCTTTAAAAGATGGCGGTGAGAGCCATCGCAGGAGCCTAAAAAACTCGCCGTATTCTATTTAAAAAGTTGCAGTCACTTACTTTTTTCGATACCCATGTGCTGGAGTCTGTTACGTCTTGGTTGATGAAGAAAGGGAGGATTAATATAGAAAGAGCACTGAGTATAAATGTCTGAAAGGTATGTAATGGATATTTTAAAGTAAAATTTATAAAACAATTTTAAATTATTAATATTTTCTTGACGTTATCAGTTTTTATTATAATTTTTAGGAAAGCCACTTTCTTTTTTATGAATATTATATAATACTTCTAACCTTTTTTATACTATTTTTTTTAATTATTTATGATTATTTATGATAATGGTTGACTGTAAGATATTGCTATAACGATAAGTCCGCCATTTATGCATAAATTGCCTTTTTTTATAAAATCAGTAATATTCCTTAAGTAATGTTTTTATAGCACAATAATGTTATTCTATTGTATTATCTTACTGGGGGCTAACGGGCCCATGATGAGTTGGCCACGATGACCCATGTGTTCAGGGTCGGTCACACTCACGGGTCAACACCCATCCGACGGCCTCCCCGCATGGGGTGCGAATCCTGGGTAGGACACTGGGTCAACCAGTCTCCCCTGGGAATCAAACCTCTGGCGCCCCTGGACGGTCTGCGCACCGTGCGGCGCAAGCCAATCGATTGTGCTCTCCGACTAACAGTCGGGGGAGTCTGGGAACTGTATTGTTTCCTATAGAGCGGGGGTGGTTGCGTACCTTATGGCGACTGCTCTTGAATTGACCATTGGCCATCCGATCCCGTGTAAGAGGCGGGCAAAGGACGCCTTGGTCCGCGATAGATTCGGTGCACTCCGTTTCACCGCTTCATAAGGGAGAGGACCGCGCAAGCGACCTCGAACTCGGGACCAATCGAGAGACCGGAGAAATCTGGTCACAATTGGAAGTGAGGGCGCGAGTATCTCGAGCCCGCCGGGTTTATTCCTGGCTAACTCGCGGTAAGGCGTTGGACTCTCACGGGTTGTGACGTAGCTGGACGTAGGATTGTACTGTCCAAAGTCTTCTACGTTCACTGCAGGGCGACAGAACGACTAATCGTTAAAACGTCCTGTGGTGACGGGCTCGCCCGTTGTAGGCGACACCGCAAGATGTATTATCTTACTCAATTTTTACACATATATCACTATTTAAATACTATCTATTGATAAATGATTTTTATTTATTATGATTATGGTTAACAATTTTATATTTTCGATTTTACTTTGATTGTCCAGCTAATAAGGATGTTTAATAACTTTGAGTGTATACATCCTTTCTATTTTATTATGTTTCTTTCTTTAATTTCCTTAGTTTTTATAAGACGGGCGTCACACGTTCAATCTGGCATCAGTTCAGTCCGTAACGTTGGTCAGACTGACGGTAAACTGATCGTTTATTGCGTTGACTGATGGACTGAACTGATGGATTTTAGCCAGTTCATGATCAAGTTCGCGAACTAAACTAATGCCAGATTAAACGTGTGACACCCGTCTATAGGTTTATACATGAATATTGAATGGCACTCGTATTGTAAGTATAATATAATTTTGCGCAAACCCTTACACAAAGGCATAATTAATTCTGCTGTGGTATTTTGTTCACGTATCGACAGTATTTTATAATCATGCTACGCAGCATGATTATCCTGGCGCCATGTCCGAGTAAAACAATTCATTATTATTGCTCTTTGTAACGGCTTCTACAACTGCGATCACTAGTTTATAATTAGATGGAAGTGTTTTATTAAACGAGAATGCAATAATTAATAGATTAGTCAGACTACTGAGAACTCTCGCCAATGATTTGTCAACGAGGATAATATTAGTAGATATATATTATTACGAGTATTATTACTATCTTTCTTTAACAGCTTGCCCTGATGGTCTGTCTATGTTGTTCCCTTAGGTCAGCTCAACTGACGGTTCAGCTCCCATCCGGTAGCCTCCTTGAAGAGGGATTAACAGGGAAGGGTCGCTGTGAAATCTGCCTGCGTCTGTAACCCACAGTTGTGGATAGTTGGGTTTGGAGGTCCTTATTCGGGAAAACACCTCGGGCAAAACTGGGCGGTTTGCGCATTGTGCGGCGTTAGACAATCGACTGTGCACTCCGGCGAATAACCGAGAAAATTTGGAAACGTATGTTTCCTAAGCAGCGGGGTTTTTTTGAAGCAGTTCTCGACCTGACGTCATCTATCCTTGAAACGATCCGATCCCGTGTGATCTTGACGGGTAAAGAGCGCCTCGAACCGTGATAAATTCGAACTAAATTGCCGCTAACGTTAGGTAGAGGCTGCGCTAGCGACCTCGAATACAGATTCGACTGAAGGATGGAGAAATCCGTCAAAATCTGGTAGTAAGGGCGCGAGGTTTATTTGCTGTTTCACTTCCCGACGTCTTGCGGTAAGGCGTTGGACTATCAGGCTTTTGGCGTAGTTTGACTGTGGTTTGTGCTATCTACTAGTCTTTTACGTTCACTCCATGGGAGACAGAATGGCACGATGTCGTCATAACTCCCTGGGGTGACGAGTTCGCTCATAGTAATCGTTAGTCCTCATTGTTGTCATTGAGATCACTATCTTATAATTAGATGGAAGTGTTTTAAATAACTAGAATGCAACAATAATAGGTTGTCAGAATACTGAGAACTCTCGTCAATGATTTGTCAACGAGGATAATACTGGTAAATATTATTACGAGTTAGTACTATCTTTCATATCAAATAATGTTTGCCAAATATAAATACTGATTAGCAAATTACATTATCATAAAAAAATTAACAAGCGTTAAAAAACTGATTTCTACAAAATATTTCTAAATATTGACATCAAATATCACGAAATCGAAGACTATCGCGGTAGTTTGATCCTCTTCTCCGTCGTTCCCTCATTACTGAGGATCGTGGCCACTAGACAACAGTTTGCCTACGAGGCTTCAACACTTCGACCTGTCTTCTGCATGGCGACCCTTTTGTAACTTCTTTGATGAGGTTGTTCCATCTGACCGGTAATCTGCCTATGCTTCTTCTTCCCTCCACGTGACCCCCGAGAAGCATTTTTTTCAGATTCTCTGGGTTTCTCCTGCCAACATGACCGAAATACTGCAGGACCCTTCTCATGCATACGGTGGAGAGCCTCACTTGGATGCCGAGTTCTTCCAGGACAGATTTGTTGGTGCGGCTTGCTGTCCATGGGATTCCTAGCATTTTACGCTAACACCACATCTCCAGTGCATCGATTTTGGTCCGTATCCGAGCCTTCAGGGTCCATGTCTCCGATGCATAAAGAAAGATCGAGAAAATCAGAGCTCGAACCAGCCTGACCTTAGTCCGCTTTCTATCCCCCGATTCTTCCACAGCCTTTAGCTTGCTCATGGCCGATCTTGCCATCTGGCTTCTGCGTGAGACCACCTTTTCGCAGTTTCCGTCGTTGCATATCATGGAGCCCAGATAGACAAAGTCTTTCACACCTTGAAGGTCACTCAGCTCGTTGGTGCGTTGCATGGTTCCAGCCCGGTCCACGAACATGAGTTTGGTCTTGCTGCGGTTCATGTGCAGTTCATACTCCTTGCTTTCCTTCTCCACCCTGCGTAATAGGGTCGCCAACTCATTTTCATCGGCACCTCTGATGGTCGTGTCGTCGGCGAATCTTAGGTTATTGATCCTGAGTTTGATACGCGCATTATTAATAGGATGAAAACGAATTTACCGCGTGAAGTTTACTGCATCAAACGTTTCATCGATGTCGCAACCGACGTTGTCTAGGGTTGACTGAAGTGGTGTCAATCGTCATCGGTTGTTCCGCAGGTAGGCGGCAAACTAATGCTGTTACTGCACAGATTATAACGGTGGTATAGCGGCGGGTTCTACGCGCGCGAATTTTGTAAATCCGCCGTGCACACAACACTCTTTGTATCTTGTGTTATGTCCTTGCGCTCTGAGATGAACATTGCCAATATTTTAAGAAGTGGGTTAGGTTCCACGTAGTACAAAGTTTGAAACCGTCGCCGCTTCGTCTCTGTTGAAGTTCAGGGTTTTTTTTATTTCAAATGCTACTCGGATCATGCGGGGAAAGTAAATATATTATTTGGAAAGCTCATTGGGATTTTGAAACTGCACCCAGTGGTTAGTTACGCTATCCAATATGTTTTGGCAGATCGCCGTTTTTTCACGCTAAACGTTCTTAACAGCTGTGATTCGTTCCATCAGTGGAGTGGCTATAGACCATTTAGTTTGTCTAATGTAGGCGAATCTGCAGCTGCATTCGATTTTATACACACCCGAGTTTGCAGTGCTATGGCATCCTTCGCATGCCCCAGAGATCGAGCTATATTTTAGGTCGGTTTGAAGATCGTTTTTATATTGAATTGGTTTAGCATCTCGCTTAGTCGACCTGTCACGCCCTTGACGTTTGGTAAGAAAGCTCGTAATTATGGTAAGAATGCTCGAATGCATTGTCGTATTAGTTCTTTATACCGTCCCGTGACCGTGTTTCCATTACAGCTTCTTGCGGTCTGGCACAACAGTCAACGCGTGTATTGTCAAAAGCTGCAAACAGTGTTGGGCAAGCTCGCGATTAAATAACCGACCCCGGTCATTTGCTCTTCGATGCCTCTTCTGCACGACAACGTACGACTTACACACTTCACAGCAGACAGTCGCAAAGTTTCAGGCGTTGCGACAGGAGACTCTTCGTCTTCGTCACTCACTGTCTTCCACGTTTTCGGGATTTGGATTACTTTATACACTGGGGAGAAATCAACTCCTGAGAGGCAGTGAAAAATGCCTTTAAAGCATTCATAGATTTTTGAGCGCGAGAGTATTACAGTAGAAACACGTATATACGAGTAAATCGCTCTCCCGCCAATTCAGAATTTCGAAGGGAAGCGGTTGGGCGCGGCGTAGGAGGGCTCGACAACTGAGGGACTGCTACTGCGATTTGATTCTAGCACGCTGCTTGAAAACCGGAAAATTTTGGTTGTTTCTTCATTGTGGGAGCTAATGGGCCCTTGCTGAGTTGGCCACGAAGACCCATTCTGTTTCAGGGTCGGTCACACTCACGGGTCAACACCCATCCGATGGCATCCACGCATGGGGTGCGAGCCTGGGTAGGACACTGGGTCAACCAGTCTCCCCTGGGAATCAATCCTCTGGCGCTCCTGGACAGTCTGCGCACCGAGCGGCGCAAGCCAATCGATTGTGCTCTCCGACTAACAATCGGGGGAGTCTGGGAACTGTATTGTTTCCTATAGAGCGGGGGTAGTTGTCTACCTTACGGCGACTGCTCTTGAAATGACCATTGGCCATCCGATCCCGGTTCAGAGTCGGGCAAAGGACGCCTTGGTCCGCGACAGATTCGGTATACTCCGTTTCACCGCTTCGTAAGGGAGAGGACCGCGCAAGCGACCTCGAACTCGGAACCAATCGAGAGACCGGAGAAATCTGGTCACAATTGGTAGTTAGGGCGCGAGTGCCGCCCGCCAGGTAACATACCTGGCTACTCGCGGTAAGGCTTTGGTCTCTAACGGGTTGTGGCGTAGCTAGACGTCGGATTTGTTATGTCCAAAGTCTTCTACGCTCACTGCACGGTCGATAGAACGATGAATCGTTAAAACGTCCTGCGGTGACGGGTTCGCCCGTTGTGGTTGACATCTCAATATGTTTCTTCATTGTGTTTCGTGAAAATATAGCTGTAGTGAAATAAACATAGCTTAATTAGCTAACATTCATCGTTTTTTTTAATCTCAAAACATTCCGTTGTTGTTTTGAAATTTAAAGCTGCCACGGTTGTTTTACATTGTCGTTGAAAAATCTCCGATATGCACAGCGAGCAGAGATTGCACTTCCTATCCTACCGTTCATGCAGACGGCTCCATTTAGAAGTACTGCGCACTAGACCAGCTCCTCTAAAGTGGTGTAGTTGAGTAGATCCCGCATCGTCTGTTAGTTGAGTTGAAGAGCCGGATGCTTTCATCAATTCGACCTTCTCTTGTCGTTTGTTTAAATAAATAAATAGCTGACGGTTTCCTTCGTCGGCCGACACTCTAGTGGGCCGCCCGGACGTCTGTGCAGCTGGCGGCACACGTAGCATGCAGGAATGGCATTGAACGACGTTTTATCCTAAGTGCGAGTTGATTTATTGTTTGGGCGATTGATTAGACAGCAGTTACATTCCTAATGGTTTGCCATTTTTTATGTCACCTTGAATTGCCCAACTCACTATTCAACTCCCATCCGGTAGCCTCTTCGAAGAGGGTCTTAATGTCATGGCCGCTGTGAGCCTCTCTGCCACGGCTGTAATCTACATTCGGTTGGGATGAGAAGTTTGCAGATTCGGGATAAAACCTCGGGTGAAACTGGGCGGTTGGTGCATTGGCTAGTTTGCTTGCCACGCTGCCTATCCGGCGAACAACAACGGGGTGCTGGAGACATATCTTTGATAGAGAGCGGGTGTAGTTGTCGACCTGACGTCCTCTATTCTCAGAAGCGATCCGTTGGCCACGCGATTCCGAGATTCCGATGACCATGACGGGCAAAGGGCGCCTCGGTTCGCGATATATTCAAAGTCAATTACCGATATATTCAAACTCAATTACCGTCAGGTAGGGGCCGCGCAAGCTACCTCGAATCCGTGACCAGACTGGAGGACAGAAAAATCCGTCGAGAAATCAATTAAAAATAATAGTAATTAAATTCGTTACTCAATTTAACAAAGAATGTTTTTTTTTTGTTTAATTACAAAATATTTATTTATCGAACACTTTCGATGTTATCCCATTCAAAATAGTCGCCGTCGAATTATTTAGATAAAACTATTTACGAACAGCCGACAAAACTAGTGAATCAACGATAAACATCTCAAGTTTTTTAGCGTCATGTGTGCCGCCAGCTTCACAGATATCCGGGCCAGGGCGCTATGCCTGGACAGACGACGAAGACCCCATTGCACCGATATTTGGAGAAAACCCACTGAACTGCCCACACTTGACAGAGTTGCCAAACAACGCGTCAACCGACGCCTACTATTCATTTATTTTTCTCTAACTTCGGACTCAAACAGAACTCTGTCAACAGTTCAGTTGCTGGCATTTGAGAAGTGGGTGCTGTAAAATATAATCATACATTTAAATATTAAACCAAAGGTTCGCCATTTTTTTTATTTCAAACGTTGGGTGTTTGGGGCGTACTGACATTTTATCACTGAGTGATTATGTACATTTAACTAAACAAGACAGAATTTTTTATGTCTTTTTTTGCATATTAGGAGGTGTTTGATTAGATGAGATTTCTACGCGAAAAACAGTATTTTATGGTTATTCGTCGATTGGAAGTCGTTCTTAATTAGTTTTTCAACTAAATTTGTCCGGGGTTTTTTAAAAATTACCATTTTTGGCGTTGTAAACACTTCCAAACGTCGCAAATTCTTGTAATTAATTTCGTATAAAGCTATTTTTCCGTGTTTTTTCAGTAAACCAATGGTTGTTATAGCTTATTAAAATCCCTAAAATAATATAAAAACCTATGAAGCATGAAAATAACGTCATGAACTACATTTAGCGACCTCAAGTTTTTTTAAGTCGCCTTATGGAGAACGGTAAATTACTCTTACATAAAAAATGCAGTGTTTAAACAAATATCAATCGTATAAAAACGAAGATGATCGCGGTTGTTTAACATTATATAAATGACTAGCTGCGCCCAGCGGTTTCACCCGCGTGGTGATGGAAAATTGTGATAATGATGATAGAAAACCATATATCTTTATAAATTATAGCCTATGTGTTATTCTGATGTGTAAGCTATATTATTGTAAAGTTTCATCAAAATCCATTCAGTAGTTTTTGCGTGAAAGGGTAACAAACATCCATACATACATACAAACTTTCGCGTTTATAATATTATTAGGATTGAAAACGGATTGTACTACACTAAATATTTTGTAAAAATGAAACATTTTTTTTTATAAAACTAAAAGGGTAAGAAATTTCATATTAAAAAACTGCACGACGCTATGATTTAGTTACTATGATACTTTTCAAGAGGATTGTCGTTTATGTCAAGAAGTATTTCTTTATTGGACTTTAAAAAAAGACTTCACCGGCGTTACGGATATATTCGTAATTGGCATTTGGTAATAAAATTTGGTCATTAGTGGCGGCTATATGAGTGTCCTGGAATTCACATATTATAAAGCATATCAAGTCCAAACTGTCATCAGCGTGCTATGCTTTATAACGCATCAGGAGTTGTATGGAGAGATCTGAGACGATCTGATTAGCGGGCTGGTTGAATTCCATCTGCGCTGTGGTATTCTTCTATGGGATACTGCAGCGCACATCAATGTATATTCATTCTACAGAAAAGAGCCAAACGTGCGATAGTGGGTGTTGGTCCACGGCAGTCACGTTGTGAACACTCCCAAAAACTAGGTTTACTGACCGTAGGTATTTTAAATTTTTACTCAAGACGCTATTTGTGACTTATATTGCAATCGACAATATACCACGAGGAAGTACATCGGAATAACACCAGGAATAAAACCCATTACCTCGTACAACGAACTACGGCCAAGCTTCAGGCGACTAGTCTCTCCATAGGACTAAAGCTTTTCAAGAGATCCGCCCTGGTGTGTCTGCTTAAAATCAACATGCATGCGCCTAACGACAATTTAAAATACTTTTAAAACAAGATCGTACTTCAATGTAAAATAATATACTATTCTTTTATTTCCAATTGTTATATTAAAGTATTGCTAATTGGAATAAGTTTGTAGTAATTTACTGTTTATCATTCTTTATTAAATTGAGTAACTAATTTAATATTAATGTAATATGTCACTGACTAACTAATTTAATATTAATGTGATAAAACACTGCAACGAAACCGCTCTATTATTGATGTTTATTTATGCGAATTTATACTATGTTGATATTATTATTATTAATTAAGCAAAAACAGCGTTTTGGTGGCCAATAAGAGATGTCTACCTATTATTGAGGGATAATGTAGCTACAAGGAGCATAGGGCGCCAGGCCACCAGGCGCTGGGCGGTTCGCTGGTTGAGCAAGCAGATCCTGTACCGGAAACAGGCTTCTGCGCGGCGAATTTTACGGGAGTACAGGGTAATCGCTTGAGAGGCTGGCTGCTCATTCAAGTAAGTTTGTCGGAGACGGGTCGTGGGGGAAACTCTCAGAGCGCGCGAATCTGCGCGCTATTTAAAGTGCGATGTCCTGCGTGAAGTGAGACTCGCCTTGATGAGGCGTCCGGTATATGGAGAGGGAAGAGTTTAAAATCTGGTGAAATTCTGCGTTCTAAATGTCGAGATGCAACTATATTTTTTCTACTTTATTTCTGGCTCGTAAACTGTCTGCGCTCGGCTGGCGGCGACAAAACAGAAATCGGCGGGGCCGTGATCAGCGCCCTCTCGACGGTCGAACCGACTACTACGGAGTACTATGATTCACTCCGCGGCCGATAGATGGCGCTTTGCGGGAGGCGACGTCTGCCCAAAAGAATGACTAATCGTGTTATAAAAATAAAATGTGGAATTATACGGAATGGGAATATACCTCAAAGGAAATTAGGAAAATCAAATAAAATCTGGGATATTAAACAAATGAGAAAATTGATAATTATAATTGGGAATGGACGAGGAAGATGCCACGGATGGGAACGGCAAATTATAATTGACAGACTAATTGAGGAAGGAAGATAGAATATATTTAGATAAGGTAACTAGAGGGAGTAGGTATATGAACGGGAGAGGATAATTAAATATATATTTCTCCTTTTATTTTGTGTAGTTTCTTTTTACCCCTTTTCCCTTCAAAAAAAATAAATGAAATTATACTCAATGTTGAAGTGGTTTAAAATATGCGCTTTATTTCTTTACGACATATGGAAGGTAAAATCAAAGAAAAAGTATTGAAGACGAATATTCTTAATTATATTTTCCAGTCTTATCTTATCAACGAGAAAACGTAAATCGAGCCTAATAAGATATTTAGAATAATACTCAAAGTTGTATTTTACGGATTTATTCTACAACAGAGGAGAACGTAAGTCAACATAAAGAAAATATTTAAAATGGTATTTAAAATTATATTTCGCAGTTTATTTCACGACGAAAACATGTAAATCAAATATGGAAATGTTAAAAACAATGTTTAAAAGAATTTATATTTTACAGTTTCCTTTACGGAGGAGGAGACGTAAATTGAGATAAACAAAAAAAATGTTTGAAAACGATATTTAAAAAAATTATATTTTATAGTTTCCTTTATGGAAGAGGAGAGCGTAAATCAAGATAATAAAAAAATGTTTTAAAACGATATTTACAAGAATTATATTTCACAGTTTCCCTTATGGGAGAGGATAACGTAAATCAAAATAATAAAAATGTTTAAAACAATATTTACAAGAATTATATTTTACAGTTTCCCTTATGGGAGAGGATACCGTAAATCAAGATAAAACAATGTTTAAAAAATAATATTTAAAATTATATTTTCGGTTTCCTTTTATGGAAGAGGAAATGTAGATCAATATATAAATATTTAAAAAAACAATATTTAAAATTATATTTTACAATTTCTTTTTATTGAGGAGGAAATGTAAATCAAATAACGAAAAAAATATATAAGAACGATGTTTAAAATTATGTTTTTACAATTTTATTTTACGACCTTTCACCCCTGCGGGTTATGACCGTTATTTCTGATCTCGCTCTTTTATGGCGAATGCTAGTGTTAATTTTTGTTCTTTTAGAAATTAGGATTGCTTATTACTAGTATCGCACCGTACCTATTGCACCAATCTTACCGGAACACGTGAGAATTTTATAGGTTTTATTTGGATATGATATAAAGAATTTTTAGGGGTACCTATTTCAGCGTATTAGAAATCACACCATTGTAATAAATAAGGTACTTATTAATTAAAATTTTTATATGCGAGGTAGTCACGTTCCTCCGAAAGAACCCTAGCCAAACTCCGTCTACCTTATGTCCGGTTTGTATAGCCGGTTTTATATATGTAATTTAATTATTTCTTACATAGAGAAATGGGGAAATTGAAAGAACCAAGAACAGAAAATATGAAATCAAAATGTGTGAGCCCCAACCGGATTGTGTCGCGCTACCTCTCTTGAATAATGAAGAAGAATATATTGGCTATTTTTCTATATAATTAAATATTTATATGGCCCTACGGCCTGCCAAATTACAAAACGAATACCCCAGTATTCCTATCTAAATAACGAGATCTAATTATATAAAGACAATGACCATGATATATGATATGAAAATAATTTCCAAAAAAATAAAGAGAGAATTTAATCCTAAAATTTAATCAAAGAAAGGATAAGAATTAACATAAAAAAGAAAAAGGCAAAAAAACCAGTCCCCGAACCGAACGGTGCGTTTTCTGTAATGACGGAAAAACACCTTATAGTTTCTGGAGACATGCGCTAAGTATCCTCTATATATAATTAAATTCCTACCTTGGAAATCTGAGCACTGAATTTAACACATTAAAATTCTTTTTAAAATCCGTACAAACTAGAGTGATTCGAAGTAGGGTTTTCTTCTATCTGAGCGGCGGCCCGAGGCGAACCCGCCTCGGACCGCTCACAACCCAAAAGTAATGACCGGCGAGTATATTTCTTTGGCCGGCTCGCGATTATCGGATACGATTTCTACCTACCTAATGGCCTTCTAGAATATTCCAAAATGAATTAGTGCGTAGAGCGCGTCTGAATTTATTTATAGAGAGCGTTTGGCACTCATTGTTTGACTTTAATTATTTTAGCTTTTATTTATTTATGTTTACTATTATTTATTACTTATGAGAGGAAAGGACACATCGTAAATGGTTGCAACACAGGGTGTTGCAATGCCGGCTTGGTGAGAACACATGCTATCCCTAATGCTACAGTGCTACGCAGGGCGCTACGCCGCCCTCGATCATACATCACGATGCCTAGTAAGAAGCTAACACGTTTTACTAATTTAATAGGTTTGAGAAATATGATAATGAATGGGCTGTTGTATTCCGGTAAGTTTGGTTGTCACTAACAGATGTGGTGGCTGGTACGGATGCGACTTACAAAATTAATAAAGTGAAGACGTAGACGCCGACGGTTGCGAAGTTGCGCGGAGGTGAAGAGCTGCGGTGAAGCGTTGGCCGAGGTCCATCAGCTGGGATGTTCAGTCTTGTAACATGCTAACAAAGAAAGTCTGATATTAGTGGGATGTCCGACTGGGACGTGCGGAATCCTGCAATTGATTAAGCCTGCTATTGCGGCTTGTAGATCCTTGTATGGAATTTTGTAAAATGAATTTCTAATTTGACTGGAATTAATGTACAATTCCTCGTACACTAGTGTTTCTGGAAAAATGCACTTTACACAAAGTTATTGTCTTTCTTGACACTCAAAACAAAATATAGCTGTAGTCCATTGCTAGTATACTATACATATGAAGGTGCGATACTCGTATTCTATGATGTCGTGTCCGTGTGTGGACGCGAGCCGCTGCAGTAACCGTGTAGGTGTAGACACCTGGCTACGCCGGCCCTGTGCGTAGACTGCTACGAGCGCGCGTTCTGGCCTTGGTGGCGAACTGCGCGATCGCCAGCGCGTAGCTGTCCTCAGCCTGCGCGGTCTCTCGCCGAAATAGCTGACGGAGAGTCGTGCCCCTGCGCGAATGCGAACGCTACAGCGACCGGGCGGGTGTAGTCGCCCAACTGTGCCGGTTCTGTGCGTAGGCTGCAACGATCGCGCGATCCAGCCCTTTCGGACGATCTGCGCGACCGCCCCGCGCGGCTGCCTTCGGCCTGCGCGGGTTCTTCCGTACAGCTGACGGAGTCCGTGGGATGCTCCGCAGTGGTTGTGGTGAAGTGTGTTCAAATGTCGACTGGAAGCTGCTCGAAAACTGGACCTCGGGACGCTCCTCCTCTTCTTCTTTCTTCTTTCTTCTTCCGCCGGGGACTGGTTTTTGGGGTTTGGTAATTACTATTGCTAGGTGTGCTCATTTACTTACTAAGAATATCTTTTTTTTTTTTTTTTACGTCTTTGCTGACTGATCTATAGCTTATAAATCCCGATTATTACTATTTCCTAAACTACGTACGTAGCGCGATCGCAATCTGGTTGGGTATTCACGGCTTATGGGCCGGTTTATTTTTTCTTCAAAACAGGGACAAATATAAATAAATGAATCAAAATGAAAATATGTCGAATAAATTCCTGATATTTGAATTTTAAAAATAGTTGTTTTGGGTTCGGAGTCTCTGAATGGTGCGTGACCACCTTTGTTCGTTACAAGCAGATAAATAGAGTTAAAAAATTTATATGGGGAAATATTATAAGGACTTGAGATTTGTCACTATCCTTGAGTGTACAAAATCTGTTTTGTTTTGATCTTTATTTTGGTATAGCCGAGCTTTTAGTGTCAGGGCCACCGTTTAAAGTCAATGTGTACCATTGTATAATCATTACTTGCTTGTACCCCAGTAAGGTGAAACGATTCACATCAGTGTCGAGATACTAGCTTGTAATTTTGGATTTTAATCCTGTGTGAACGAGTCAATACGATATAAACATAGTCGCTTTATTATGCGATTAATCAAACTAAAATAAATGATCTATTTGTTTATAACAAAAATAGAAGATAGTGTAGGTGTAATATTTCCATTTTCCATCAAACAGATTTTCCTAACGCCGCTTTTTTATCCACCTTTCGTTCATCTCATACAAAGCGTTCCTTCCATTTCTCCTTTCATGCTTCACCTGAATGTGTCAAACTTGTTTCTTACCCTATGATTAGTTTGAGTTTTAATTATGATTTTTAGAGTTAAACTTGGTTTTCTATGTATGTTTATATTGTGGTGAGTCGAGGTGATTTAATACAGGGGTACTGGGATTTGTGGAATATATATTTATAAGTTTGTGATATATGCGTATGTTTTAATAGATTTTCTCACGACCAATATTTGTGGAATTATATAAAAAATAAATAATGGTAGATATATAATTAGACTACGTCGTGATCATTTTGCGTTTCGCTAGGCGCGTCCTGACACGTTCGTCTGGAGGAAGCACTCTTTGAGTGGCATTCCATATTTGTAAATAAATAATAATAAAAAAATAAGAAAACTCCTTCTCCTCTTGTCCCCTCCGGTTTTAACCTCGGATTGTGGAGCAAGTTTGCACATTGTGCGCTCAAAGTATTTTATATTAAAAAATTGTTCGTTCATGAACATAAAAATAATAAAATTAAAATTGCATTGATTACCCAAATTGATTTGTACCTAGCCTGGTTTTAACCTCAGGAGTCGGCGTTTTATCTTATAAGGGATTCCATATGCTTTGTAAAAAAATAATAAATGTTGCACTTTTTTAGTCACCGTTTAGGGTGGTTGTATGGTGTTGCTAACCCGTAATTTTAATACATTAAAGAACAAGGTCATATTTTGGTCGTGAGTATAATATTGTTATTTTATTTTTTTGAGAAAATATATTTGTTAATTTGTTATGTTCTCTGCTTGACGAAACACAATTATTCTTCAGATTGTTCTCGCCAAAGCTGGTTATTTTTGCCGGCTTTGGTGAGAAAAAAAATTTAAAAAAAAAAGTTTTGTGCTTGTATTTTGAGTTTTAAAAATATTTATATATGTCTTATTTTTTTATGTGGCGTGTATGTGTTTGTGTAAGTGTGTTGCTGTGTTAATAAAGTGTTTAATCATTTATTATATATTGTCAAACATGTTTTTCCTTTCTTTTACCGGTCCACGGAGCTCAGATCGAGACCCACCCCAAGAGTATTTTAGTACTTAGCGACTTTCGGAATAAACGATATTATTTTCCCTTGCGTAACTGTTTTCCTAGGAGATAGTATGAATTTAGTTTTTAGACATTGTCACTAGCCTTTAAATAAATGTCTGACATGAAAAATTCCTTTGTTTTTACCTGTTTCGTCCTCTAGTTCGTACGCGGTTCGCGATTTGCGCGCTACAACCTTGCATTTTATGTATCTAGGTGCAAGTTTGCTTGAAAAGAAATCTATTTTCCTAGATAGGGTGTGATTTTTTGCCCACACAGTATCTCCAGGAGCTAGACGCAGATCTTTCCGCCTTAAATTGTACCTGTTCGCGTTGTTTTTAAATGACTCAAGTAATTTTTCTTGGACAATGTCATACGTGTCAGCCAGGCTTTTTAGACCTTCGGCGAATTTTTCCCTGCCTTCTATGTCTAATTCATTTTCATTTTCCGGAATGAAGCTTTTTATGTTATGGTACCGGCCATCAATAATCATCTCTCTCCCAAACATGAGATAAGATGGAGAAAAGCCTGTAGTTAGATTAACGTGCGAATTAATGGCGTTTTGGATTTTCCCCAGAAATTCTACCCATTTACTCTGGTCTTTTCCTACCAAAATTGCGAGAGACGTCTCTATGGTCTGGTTATACCTTTCTACAACATTCGATTGGGGAGCATAATTGCATCCGAAAAACAAACGGGGAATTTTGTACTTTTCGGCGAACGATTTGAATTTGCGCGACTTGAAGTAGCTTGCGTTGTCTAATATGATAACGGCCGGTGTGCCGAATTGTAGGAAAATGCTGTTTTCGAGGTGTTTCGTTATACTTTCTGATGTTGCTTTTTTTAGAGGGAATAACCAACAATACTTGGAGAATATGTCTACCACGGATAGAATATATGTATTTCCTCCAGTAGAACGAGGCAACGGTCCCACAAGGTCAATGCTGATAGTGTGCATTGGTCTGCTCACCGCCTTGGGTGTTATCATAAGTCCATGGGGTGGCGTGGTTTTGATCTTATGTGCCATACATATATCACAGTTTTTGATATAGGTTTTCACCTGACGAGACATTCTTGGCCAAAAGTATTGCGATTGTAATTTTTTTAGCGTTTTAAAAGTACCGAAATGCGATGCAAATTCGCCGCCGTGAGTTTCTTTTATGGCGGTTTCCTGCTCATTTTCTTTTAATACTAGTTTCCACGGGCTTAGCAAGTCCTCTCCTTTTTTAGTCGGTACGTATTTGTATAATTTCCCATTTTCCAACCTGTAGTCGGGAATTGACGTCGGATTTTTTTCAAGATTTTTTATTATTTTGTCATACCAATTTTCTTCTTCCTGAGTGGATATCACATCACATGGGATCCTGGATAACGCGTCTGCCACCACGTTTAGTGTTCCCTTTCGATGAATAATCTCCATGTCATATTGAGATAAAATGGTAGACCATCTTGCCAAACGCCCAGAGGGATTGTCTATACGAGTGAGCCATCTTAAGGATGAATGGTCGCTTATCACTTTGAAGTGAGCCCCATCTATGTATTCTTTATAGTGCTGAACAGCCTTCAAAACTGCCATAAGCTCTTTTTCTGTAACACTGTAGTTGCGTTCTGTTGCAGATAGAGTTTTTGAAAAATACGAGATTGGATGGTCAAACTGGTCTTCCTCGGAAAATTGTGTTAGAGCCGCGCCAATTGCCTTGTCGCTAGCGTCGCATGCAATGGTGAACTCTTTGGAAAAATCTGGGCATACGAGAACTGGGGCTGTTGTCAGTGCGTTTTTAAGTTCGACGAACGCAGCCTCAGCTTCTTCGTTCCATTCGAATTTTATTTTTGAGTCGCGTTTCCCACCTGTTAATTTGCATAGCGGTTCGGCTATTTTTGCGTAGTTTTTTACGAATTTTCTATAATAACCGGATAGACCGAGGAAACTTCTTACCTCTTTGATTTTTGTTGGACGTGGAAAATTGTTGACACAACTGATTTTTTCCGGATCTGTTCTTAACCCTTGGCGGTCTACTACGTAACCTAAATATTTGAGTTCCGAACGACCGAACTCGCATTTTTTTAAATTTATTGTAAGTCCTGCTTCTTTTAAACTTAGCCTGACGCGTTTTAAAGTTTCTATATGTTCCCTGAAATTAGGTGATGCTACAATTAAATCATCTGCATAGGCGAATACGTGATTATCGTATTCAGGCCCAAAGATTAGATCCATTAAAGCTTGTAAGTCTGCAGCTGCGTTGCACAAACCGAAAGCTAAGCGTTTATAGGCGTATAACCCTTTGCCCGGCACCGCGAAAGCTGTTTTGCAGATGGATGATTTTTCCATAGGAATTTGCCAATATGCTTTTGATAAATCTATGGACGATAAGTACTTAGCATTCCCTAGTCTGTCTAGGATTGTCTTCGAGGATACCATGGGATACCTATTTTTCCGAGTGACGGAATTTAATTTCCTCGAATCGAGGCAAACGCGTGGCGTCCCGTCTTTTTTTGTGACTACCACTACAGGTGAGCACCACGGAGATCTTATGGGTGTTATTACTCCCATTTTTAGCATCTCGTCAATTTCCTCCTTGACTAATTTTTCCTTAGCGTGAGAAAGTGGATACGGACGCTGGCGAATTGGATCCCCTGACGTTATTATTTTGTGCTCGATTAGATGAGTTTTTCCTAGACCGTTTTTTTCGAATGAAATGTCCTCAAATGAACAGATAACTTTTTGTAACTCGTCCCGTTGTTCGGGAAGTAAATTTTGCCAGTCTATTATGTGTTTTACGCGGCTTTCATTTATTTGAGACAGTTGGATATTGTATTTATAATCGACAGAAATTTTCACATCGAAAGTTTGCAGAAAATCTATACCTAAAATGAACTCTTTTGTTATTGTAGGACATACTAGAAAGTTGACATTTTTTGTTATGGATTTGTATCGAACAGGAAGTGTTACAATACCTAATACCTGTTGATCTTTTCCGTCCGCCGTAGATAACTGAGTTTCTGTTTTTCTTAATTTTGTGTCATTTTTGCGTATTTTTTTATGGGTATTTAAGCCTATTATGCAAATTGAACATCCTGTATCGACTAAACCCTGGTATTCCGCGTCCCAAATTTTGAATTTTGCATAAGGCCTTGTATCTAGGTGGTCGCTTAGGGCGGTGACTATGTGTTTCTCCACTTTACCAGTTACACCCCTGAACTGTGAAAGTGGTTCGAAGCGTTTTTTGGCTGATTTGTATTCTGCCGGTTTTGTGAACGATTGCAATTGTTGCAATTTGAGGTTGAGACGTTTTGTGTTTTGCACTTGAAACATATTAGCATAGGATAAGTCCTGCATTGCCTAAAGTTGTGGCCAATTTTGTCGCATTTTAGACATGACTGATTTGCCCACGGGTTTCTTTGACGAAAATTTTCGTCGGTTTTCCCGTACTGTCTGTTTGTTTGAAAGTGCGGACGCGCGTGTTGAGCTCTATTGGTTGACGATATGTTCGCGCTTTGATGGTGTTCCTGCTCCATCGCATTTTCACCGTAGAAATTTCCTTCGGCGATATGGTGTCCCGGATATGCATTTTCCAGAGCTGCAACCTGTGGAACCTTCGTTGGCCTTGAATGTGAGCTGTTTCGCTGCGAAGTCGCGCTTGTAGTCTGCGATGACGCTGGCAGCATGTATTGCTCAAAATTTTTCGCGACATCAAGTAAGTGCCCAATATCTGTTAGCCTTACTGTACCTAGCAACGTATGATAAATGGGTAAAACGTTCATTTTTGCTACTTCTAAGATGACTCTGTCTGGTAATCTTGACGTTAGCCTGGAGTTTAGGCAGTCTAACCTCGTAATGAAGTCGTCCATGTTCTCGTTAGAAGCCTGTTTGGTACTTCTGATCTCGTTCTCAAGTTTTGTCTCGTAGTTTAATTGCTCGTATTTGTTTATTAAAGCGGCCTTGAGTAGTTTCCAGCTGGTCGTGTAAGTCCTCACGTTTCTAAACCATCTCAGGGCTGAACCCTCCAGAAGGTCTGAAAATCCTTGAAGTAGTTCCTTTTCAGTGGTGCCCCTAGATTGAACCTTGTCCTCGACGTTTTCAATAAATTCCAAAACTTTTCCTGTGCCGTCAAAAGATATTTTCCACTTGAACAGAGTTGGTTGAGTATTACTCCTTCCGCTCGACTGGAAAATGTCGCTTGAGAAAGCTCTTTGTCGTGATATTTGCATTATTGCTGATTCGTTTAGGTTTTCCTCCATATTTTCCGAAGTTGGTGGCTGAAACCTTGATTTTGACGTT
This sequence comes from Micropterix aruncella, assembly GCA_944548615.1. NCBI lineage: Eukaryota > Metazoa > Arthropoda > Insecta > Lepidoptera > Micropterigidae > Micropterix > Micropterix aruncella. The sequence goes on from OX155968.1 coordinate 852,062, forward strand.
GCCGGTGCTGTTTCATTTTTTTCGGAGTTTTTCCTCGCCAAGTTGCTGTTTCCAGGATCTATGTGTCTAGACGTGCTCTCATGAGCGTCCTGTTCTATGTTTTCCCGATTTGGAGAAGGTTGCCGATGTGATTTGTTGTTCCCGTTGAGAGATTCGTCGTCGAAATCGTAATTAGAGTTGTTTTTCTTTTTCGAATTTTTTGTTTTTCTTGGTGCCATTTTTTTTGTAGTGACCCGGAAATGTGTGTTTTTTATTTTTTTCTACCTACTAAGTGACGATACCTTTAGTTGCTAAGCCTGTTTGGCGCGTCGGAATCGATCTGTCTCCGCGGATAAATAATGACCAGTTTGTATTATGTTTGGAAATGTACAAAATATGCGTAAACTTAAGGAAAATTATTGCTATAAAAGAAACTTGTTGTGTCTTGTGTGTGTGGTTCGGTAGGTTGGTTGACGGTGCGATGCGATAAATATAAAATATTAATTTTTTTAAAATGTGTTATACACAGTAAAATAGGGTGGGTGGGTGGGTTGTTGTACTTGTATTTTATTGTTATATTTTTGAAAAAAAATTCTGCCCCTAAGTTGGGTGTCAAAACTGCAACGCCCAGAGCGGCTATATTAGTTTTATTATTTAAAAAAAAATGTACAATTTATTCAAAATTGATGTGTATCTATTTAGTTTGAAAAAAATTGAGCCCCAAGTTGAGGCGCCAAAACTGCAGCGGCCAACTTGGGCTAAATAAATGGTAAACTATGTGTACTGTGTTGAAAGGTATGAAAATTGTCTATATACGGGTGTGGTGGGCGGGTTATCAATCTATATTTTGTAATAAAAAGAGCCCCACGCTTGGGCCCAAAACTGCAACGCCCAAGCGGGAATTATATTTAAAAAACGAAGAATGAAATGTATATTTTTGAAAAGACCCACGTTGTGGCGCCAAAACTGCAACGAAACCGCTCTATTATTGATGTTTATTTATGCGAATTTATACTATGTTGATATTATTATTATTAATTAAGCAAAAACAGCGTTTTGGTGGCCAATAAGAGATGTCTACCTATTATTGAGGGATAATGTAGCTACAAGGAGCATAGGGCGCCAGGCCACCAGGCGCTGGGCGGTTCGCTGGTTGAGCAAGCAGATCCTGTACCGGAAACAGGCTTCTGCGCGGCGAATTTTACGGGAGTACAGGGTAATCGCTTGAGAGGCTGGCTGCTCATTCAAGTAAGTTTGTCGGAGACGGGTCGTGGGGGAAACTCTCAGAGCGCGCGAATCTGCGCGCTATTTAAAGTGCGATGTCCTGCGTGAAGTGAGACTCGCCTTGATGAGGCGTCCGGTATATGGAGAGGGAAGAGTTTAAAATCTGGTGAAATTCTGCGTTCTAAATGTCGAGATGCAACTATATTTTTTCTACTTTATTTCTGGCTCGTAAACTGTCTGCGCTCGGCTGGCGGCGACAAAACAGAAATCGGCGGGGCCGTGATCAGCGCCCTCTCGACGGTCGAACCGACTACTACGGGGTACTATGATTCACTCCGCGGCCGATAGATGGCGCTTTGCGGGAGGCGACGTCTGCCCAAAAGAATGACTAATCGTGTTATAAAAATAAAATGTGGAATTATACGGAATGGGAATATACCTCAAAGGAAATTAGGAAAATCAAATAAAATCTGGGATATTAAACAAATGAGAAAATTGATAATTATAATTGGGAATGGACGAGGAAGATGCCACGGATGGGAACGGCAAATTATAATTGACAGACTAATTGAGGAAGGAAGATAGAATATATTTAGATAAGGTAACTAGAGGGAGTAGGTATATGAACGGGAGAGGATAATTAAATATATATTTCTCCTTTTATTTTGTGTAGTTTCTTTTTACCCCTTTTCCCTTCAAAAAAAATAAATGAAATTATACTCAATGTTGAAGTGGTTTAAAATATGCGCTTTATTTCTTTACGACATATGGAAGGTAAAATCAAAGAAAAAGTATTGAAGACGAATATTCTTAATTATATTTTCCAGTCTTATCTTATCAACGAGAAAACGTAAATCGAGCCTAATAAGATATTTAGAATAATACTCAAAGTTGTATTTTACGGATTTATTCTACAACAGAGGAGAACGTAAGTCAACATAAAGAAAATATTTAAAATGGTATTTAAAATTATATTTCGCAGTTTATTTCACGACGAAAACATGTAAATCAAATATGGAAATGTTAAAAACAATGTTTAAAAGAATTTATATTTTACAGTTTCCTTTACGGAGGAGGAGACGTAAATTGAGATAAACAAAAAAAATGTTTGAAAACGATATTTAAAAAAATTATATTTTATAGTTTCCTTTATGGAAGAGGAGAGCGTAAATCAAGATAATAAAAAAATGTTTTAAAACGATATTTACAAGAATTATATTTCACAGTTTCCCTTATGGGAGAGGATAACGTAAATCAAAATAATAAAAATGTTTAAAACAATATTTACAAGAATTATATTTTACAGTTTCCCTTATGGGAGAGGATACCGTAAATCAAGATAAAACAATGTTTAAAAAATAATATTTAAAATTATATTTTCGGTTTCCTTTTATGGAAGAGGAAATGTAGATCAATATATAAATATTTAAAAAAACAATATTTAAAATTATATTTTACAATTTCTTTTTATTGAGGAGGAAATGTAAATCAAATAACGAAAAAAATATATAAGAACGATGTTTAAAATTATGTTTTTACAATTTTATTTTACGACCTTTCACCCCTGCGGGTTATGACCGTTATTTCTGATCTCGCTCTTTTATGGCGAATGCTAGTGTTAATTTTTGTTCTTTTAGAAATTAGGATTGCTTATTACTAGTATCGCACCGTACCTATTGCACCAATCTTACCGGAACACGTGAGAATTTTATAGGTTTTATTTGGATATGATATAAAGAATTTTTAGGGGTACCTATTTCAGCGTATTAGAAATCACACCATTGTAATAAATAAGGTACTTATTAATTAAAATTTTTATATGCGAGGTAGTCACGTTCCTCCGAAAGAACCCTAGCCAAACTCCGTCTACCTTATGTCCGGTTTGTATAGCCGGTTTTATATATGTAATTTAATTATTTCTTACATAGAGAAATGGGGAAATTGAAAGAACCAAGAACAGAAAATATGAAATCAAAATGTGTGAGCCCCAACCGGATTGTGTCGCGCTACCTCTCTTGAATAATGAAGAAGAATATATTGGCTATTTTTCTATATAATTAAATATTTATATGGCCCTACGGCCTGCCAAATTACAAAACGAATACCCCAGTATTCCTATCTAAATAACGAGATCTAATTATATAAAGACAATGACCATGATATATGATATGAAAATAATTTCCAAAAAAATAAAGAGAGAATTTAATCCTAAAATTTAATCAAAGAAAGGATAAGAATTAACATAAAAAAGAAAAAGGCAAAAAAACCAGTCCCCGAACCGAACGGTGCGTTTTCTGTAATGACGGAAAAACACCTTATAGTTTCTGGAGACATGCGCTAAGTATCCTCTATATATAATTAAATTCCTACCTTGGAAATCTGAGCACTGAATTTAACACATTAAAATTCTTTTTAAAATCCGTACAAACTAGAGTGATTCGAAGTAGGGTTTTCTTCTATCTGAGCGGCGGCCCGAGGCGAACCCGCCTCGGACCGCTCACAACCCAAAAGTAATGACCGGCGAGTATATTTCTTTGGCCGGCTCGCGATTATCGGATACGATTTCTACCTACCTAATGGCCTTCTAGAATATTCCAAAATGAATTAGTGCGTAGAGCGCGTCTGAATTTATTTATAGAGAGCGTTTGGCACTCATTGTTTGACTTTAATTATTTTAGCTTTTATTTATTTATGTTTACTATTATTTATTACTTATGAGAGGAAAGGACACATCGTAAATGGTTGCAACACAGGGTGTTGCAACACTGAGATGAATATAACGATGTAATACGCGGAGATACGTATCTTTCAACAAGGATTACGCATATAACTCGGACTGTGGTTCTTACGTATGAGTTACCACGATGCATAACTGTGTTGGCGTGGCAGTAGCTACCGTGTCGTAATGGTAAAACATAATGTTATTTCATTTCATCCCGACCTTAGGATCTCGCTTCTAATATGACAGCATGTAGTAGTGAAGCTAAGGGGCCCTTGCTGCTCGAAGACCCATTCTGTTCAGGGTTGGTCACACTCACGGGTCAACACCCATCCGACGGCCTCCACGCATAAAGTGCGAGCCTGGGCAGGACTCTGGCCTTATGGTTAGTTTCCCCTAGGAATCAACCTTCTGGCGCTCCTGGACGGTCTAAGTACCGTGCGGAATAAGCCAATCGATTGCGCACTCTGACTAACAGTCGGCGGAGTCTGGAAGCAGTACTGTTTCCTATCGAGCGGGGGTGAGGCCGTAGTCCGCGATAGATTCGGTATACACCGTTTCACCGCTTCGTAAGGGAGAGGACCGCGCAAGCGACCTCGAGCTCGTAACCAATCGAGAGACTGGAGTAATCTGGTCGCAATTGGAAGTAAGGGCGTGAGTGTAAGCCCGCTGGGTAACACTCCTGGCTATCTCGCGGTTAAGGCGTTGGCCTCTTACGGGTTTGTGGCGGAGCTTGACTTGACGGTGGACTGTTTTGTCCAGGTCTTCTGCGCTTACTCCAGGCAGATAGAACGACTAATCGTTAAAACTTTCTGAGGTGACGGGTTCGACGGTTATAGTTGACAACTCTAGCATGTAGTAGTATACGTACGGTTATAGTCGGAGTCGTAAATCATGTTGAAACTACAGTATATTGTTATTTCCATATTAACCGTAAGGAAAATGTTGATACATATACCCGAGTAATGGATTTTCAACAAAATTCCTTTTAATTCAATACAATTGCGATTAAAACGTCGTTATTATATACATATAAGTAAAACCGTAATAACAAAATGGTAATGTAAGAATCAATCCAATTTTTTTTTTATTGTATACTTGGTCACCCCTTCACAATTGTGAGAGTCCTACACGCTCTGAGAGTTACGCTAAATATGCTTTGCCATTAACACCCTTATACCACCACTGTGTAAAGGTAGTTATTCTGTGTTAGCGCTGCGATTGACCGTTTAGTATGCGTCTGGTTCCCGGCGCTAGCGGACTTGGAATCTGCGTTTGACGATTCATCAACGCTGGATTTTTATTGGTCAAACCCTACAAAATTGTTTCCGCCTATTTTTTCAGGTGTCCGCCCATTTCGGATATTTTTCTGAGGTCTCATGTCGCCTTAATCAATTCGTTGTTACCAGAATGCAGAAACCATCATACTGGAGCTAAAAATATACTTATTGATATAACGTACATAATATTGATTTCCATTACAGCTTCACTTTCAGCTTCACTTCACTTCTCGAAACTTTTTTTAAATTAATGCTTATATTTTTCAAAAAACTCATAAAACTAAAATTCCTCAGATATGGTCGTTACCAGGTATCATGTCGCCTTAAACAACGAAATTTTTAATAAATCGATAACTTTTAGTGTTTCTTACAGATTTTTTTATTTACATACGTTGACCGCATACGCAATCGACTAAAATACCCGAATCGATTAACAATGTTAATGTCGTGTTGTTGATCTCATAATGGACTTAGCCTGCGATTTGTATTCTGCGGCGATCGTCATTATGGCCGGGACGCATCGCGGGTATAAGAAAAGATATAATGCGACAACTGAAACGTGATACAAATCATCGGGTCCTTGATTTTACGCAAATCAGCCAAGACTAAACATTCCGTCTGCGTCTGGCAAGTGAATAAAGTAACGTGACGACTGCAAATATGTATTCTTTTCCTGGTGATTTAAAGCCAGAACATGAAAAAAACTTATTAAATACATCAGAAAGATTACGGAATCTGAGAAATGGCATCATCAGAAAGACTACGAAGCAGTCTGTCTGCCAAAATACCCTAAGCCGTCAGTTGTCTCGATGGAATGTAGCCGTTTCCTTATAGGCTGTATGAGGCGTCATTGCTTTCCGCATTTCGTATTTAGTATATTGGATTTCGACTTATAAAAAGCAAGGACGGTACGACAATCTTTTGCGTGACGACTCCATATTTCGTCTTACATTGCCATTATTAATACATTACAATACGTTGGGATCCACTTAGCATTGATAAATGTCTATTATATTTAACTGTAGTTGTAACGACTTGTAATTTGTAGAAATTTCAATGTGCAGTCAAAAGTCAAAATGCAGTTTTATGTAATATAAGAATTCAAATTTTGTTGATAATATGACCAATAATATGACCAATAAACATGATTTAAATATTTTTTTAAATATAAAATACTACTTTTTGTGACTTAAATATAAAAGTTAGACATATGCTGTCGCTGACTTTTTTGTAGGCATTATCAAGTTCTACAACTTTTCTTTAGACCTTAATCATATATCTCTCATCGTTAAGGCAGCGTAAGTTAGAAACGTTTTCGTTCGACCGTTTTTTCGACTAACTTTGCAAATCCGACTACCACGAAAAAGTCTTTACATTTTTTGGATTAATATATAGCCTATGACACTCACAAATAACGTGGCTTTCTATTAATAAAAGAATTTTCAAAATCAGTTCAGTAGATCCAGAGATTACTTCCTACAACCTCACAAACTTTACCTCTTTATAATATTAGTATAGATATAGAAACCAATCATCGGCCACTCCAAATAAAATACAAAAAAATCGGGATTTAAACGGGAAAAAAAAGTATCTCGCTGACAAGGACCTAACTAAGCCGTCTTTCAAGAATCAAAAGTATCGACCCCGCCGAAATGAGTGGCGTTACTATTTTAAGTTACGATTTTTGTGTGCAATTTATGTTTCGGCTATAGGTATAATTTAAAGAAATATACATGACGCACCGCTGCTCGAAATTATTCATTCACACGTGAATCACTCATTTTCAGAAAGCACTACGACAATCCGGGTCACGGAAATAATTGCCACGGATCACCAAGCGATCTACAGAGTTTTAAGTCGTACAAAAGACGAATCAGATTTTGTCCTGCCACCTCTCCAAACGTGAGCTCAAAATTCTTAGTTGCTTTTGTAACAAGCCTGGGGGCGTAATGTAACAAGCCTGCCTTTGAGCGAATGTCGTTCGTATCCGATGTGTCACAAAATTCAAGCCTCCTCGAGACGTTTTTGGGATTTTGTTCCTTTTATTCTCGATCGCGTCGCCTCGTCCGCGCTTTTGTATTGAATTAGTCTCGGCGCAGTGGTTCGGGAGTCGGGAGACGGTGGCGGCGTGATTTGATTAAGTCATCAGCGCTTCCCGGCCGGTGGATGCAATGCAATTACGAGCGGCACTCTCTAATCGCATTCGCTTTTAATTAACTCGCCATCTTTTATCGCGTCTCCCCCTGATTCGCTATCAAAGCGCCTCATTCGCTCCGTAAAAGGTGCTCTTTAACGCCTCTTAATGGCCCTCGTTGCATCTTTATTGGCGCTTTCGTTGCGCTCTACTTACACCGAAAGGAAATCATGCCACTTTGCTTCCCGTATGCATACATACTAGGTGTGTCCCAAAAGTCTCCGTGCGCCTAGCATCCGAAGGAAATTATTTATTACACCGAACTGTCAACTATTGTCAAACTGTCAAATATAGGGTTGTCGACCCGTAAGATGCCAACGCCTTAACCGCGAGATAGCCAGGAGTGTTACCCAGCGGGTTTCCACTCACGCCCTTACTTCCGATTGCGACCAGATTACTCCAGTCTCTCGATTGGTTACGAGTTCGAGGTCGTTTGCGCGGTCCTCTCCCTTACTAAGCGGTGAAACGGTGTTTACCGAATCTATCGCGGACCACGGCATCCTTTGCCCGGTTTTCACCCTGGATCGGGTGGCCGATGGTCGTTTCAAGAGCAGTCGCCGTAAGGTCCGCAACCACCCCCGCTCTATAGGAAACAGTACTGCTTCCAGACTCCCCCGACTGTTAGAGTGTCCGCGCGCGCTGCTGCGCGGACAGCGCATCCCTCTCGTGGCCCTGACCGGGGCGTACAGAACGACGTCCACTCTTGCGTTACCCGTCATCGCTGGCGTTCTGCCGATTGACCTGGAGATTCTGGAGCGTGCAGCCTTGTCGCGGTACCGCCGGGGCGAGCCGGTAGTCCTTCATGGCCTATCGATCGACCCGGTGGCGCACCGAGCTGGGGAGTTTGCCCGCCTGATTCGGGTGGAGTCCTTGCGTGTCTGGCAGGCTAGATGGGACGCCGGGGGTACGGGCCGCCTCACCCATTGCTTCTTCCCGTCTGTTGCAGTGCGGATGGCAAATTCGTTTCTGCGGTTCGACCACCATACCACGCAGCTGGTTGGGGGCCACGGAGAGTTCAGAGCCAAACTATTTGACTTTGGACTTGCCGATGACCCCCGGTGCGCCTGTGGGTATGGTCGCCAAACTGCGGAACACGTAATTTGGTCTTGCCCAATTCTAGCGGCTGCACGGGAGAAATTGATGGATGCAGTGGGCGCGTGCGTTGGGCGTTCTCCGATTTGGTACCCGGATTTGGTCAGTTGTAGGAGCTGCTTCCAGTCGTTTGGCGAGTTTGTGGGGCTCTGGGTGGCTTCTTGGGAAAGCATGAGGCTTCGGGATACCCCCCAGGGGGTACCCTCTTCCTTGGTGGCGTGATTCGGCGGCTACTTCCAGCCCGAAGTGCCCGTCTTTGTGTCCGTCTCTTTACCGCCCCGAGGGGCGTTTCGTTCTTTGCAGGATCCAGGGATTCCTCCCCCCCGTGGCTGCTCCGAGACCTGCCCACGGACAGCGCGCCTTCACGTTCATTGTTCTGGAGCGTCCTCTACCCCGCTTACCGGCTCCTAAATTTACGATATTGTTGTTCTTTTCTCGATAAATTTGTAATATTTTGTAAAATTTTTAATTTTTTTTTTTGTAAATAAGTTTTATTTTTTGAATAAATGGGTTCTCGGGGCGGTACGGGGGGGGGGGGTGGTTTACCCTATTTCACCCCCTGCGCGTTTTACCCTTCTGGTACGCGCAGGGTTGTCGTAGCACGACATCCCGGGCAGACAAGACGACCCTCGTCGTTATAACTGCCCGGGCGGTGGGCGGGGTTTGCTGCCCTCACCTATCGCCTTGAAACTCTTAACTGTTAGAGTGCGCAATCGATTGGCTTATGCCACACGATGCGCAGGCCGTCCAGGAGCGCCGCCAGAAGGTTGATTCCCAGGGGAAACTAACCATAAGGCCAGAGTCCTACCCAGGCTCGCACTTCATGCGTGGAGGTCGTCGGATAGGTGTTGACCCGTGAGTGTGACCAACCCTGAACAGAACTTCGTGGCCAGCTCAGCAAGGACCCATTAACTCCCACGCCGAAGTGTCAGCACTGCTACTTAGCATTGCTCTGCCTGTGGTAGCGAAAGGTTTTTTGCAGCTTGGGCCATATGATCCAAAGTGTTCTCGGGTCGGCCCAACTCACGATTCACCTCCTACTCAGGAGCCTCCCTGTGTGAGGGACTACCTCGGGAAGGACTCTCGCGTCTCAGTCCTCATGTCTGGTGGATCGGTTTCCTTTAGGGGACTGTCCTCCGGCGGTACTGGACGGTTTGCGCTCAATTAGAGCTGTCGACTACAACGGGCGAACCCGTCACCTCAGAAAGTTTTAACGATATTAGATCGTTCTGTCTCCCGTGAGGTGAGCACAGAAGACTTGGGACGAAAACAGTCCACCGTCTAGTTACGCCACACGCCCAAGAAGCCGACGCCTTTTCGCAAGATAACCAGGTTAATCACCCAGCGGGCCGACACTCGCGCACTTACTACCAGTTGCAACCCCTTGCGCGGTCCTTTCTCTTACGTAGCGGTGATACGGTGTCTACCAAATCTATCGCGGCCACGGCAAATTTTGCCCGGCTTTTCACCCGGTATCGGGTAGTCGATTGGTCGTTTCAGGAGCAGTTACCGTAAGGTGAACAACTACCCCAGCTCCATAGGAGACAGTACTGTTTCTAGACTCCCCCGGCTGTCGGTCAGAATGCACAATCGATTGACTGATCCGCACGGTGCGCAAACCGTCCAGGAGCGCACGAATGTTGACTCCCAGGGGAAACTGGCCCGCACGCCAGAGTCCTACCCTGTCTCGCAATTCTGCGTGGAGGCAGCCGGATGGGTGTTGACCCGTGAGTTTGACCGACCCTGAACAAATGGGTCTCAGTGGCCAGTCCCATCTCCCCTAAGGTTTGCTCACAGTGCGGCGTCAGCCAATCGGTTGTGCACTCCGAGTAATTGTTGAAGCAGTGCGGAGACTATGGAAATATACTGTCTCCAAAGCAGCGGGGGTGGATGTTGACCTGTTGTATGCCACTCTGGAAACGACCTATGGGGCCACCTGATCTTGAGTGGCATTACGGGCAAAGGACGCCCAGGTCCGCAATAAATTCACATTAAATTACCGCTGTAATACATCAGGTAGAGGCTACGCAAGCGACGTCGTTCCCGTAACCAGTCGGGAGGACGGAGGTATCCTGAAGGTTAATTCCAGTCGGAGATATCCTGCCATAACTGGTAACCAGGGGAGGCGAGGTGGCCCCACTGGGTTACCTTCCTAGTGCCTCGCCGTTGCTGAACGGTAGATATGTATAGTCCCATAGTGTCTCACGGGAAACAGGACGATCATTATCGTTAAAACTTCCTGAGGTGACGGGTTCTCCCGTTGTAGTCGACATCTCCAAATACTGTGCCCTGTCGCTGGCTACTTATTAGTGACGGGTAGTAGCCGGAGAAGTAATAGTCTTCGCTCCACCACCCGGGCACTTAAGAGTTGTCAACTACTACGAGCAAACCCGCCATCCCCGGTAGTTTTAACGATATCATATCTTTTTCTCTTCCATGAAGTGAACGCAGATATTTAGCGGCAACACTGTCCACCGTCTAACTACTCCAGTGTACACAGCGGGCCAGCCTCACGCCCTTACTAACAGATTTGGACGGAATTCTCCGTCCTCCAGTCTGGTCACGGATTCGAGGTTGCTTGCGCTGCCTTTACCTGAGTGAACGTGATGTCAAGGTCTCTCGGGATCGGGTGACCATCAAATCGTTTCTAAGGATAGGTGACACCAGGTCTACCCCCGCTCTTAATAAATCATACTCCTCCAGACCCCCCCCCCCCTCCGGTTAAACCACTATGAATATACTTCGTTTGCAAGTCACAGCTTTGCATAAGCTGAACTAATAGAGTCTATATAATATTCGTCGCATTTTAGGACACTCCATATTCGACAGGAAGTGGAGCTAATCGTCGGCGAATCCGTGACAAATCCGCCGTATTGTTGGCAATTTTATCGTTTTCTCGCTCCGGTAGATGGCGAATGGTGCGGCGTCGGGGACCGGATGGTGACGATGTAAAATCAGGCCGTTTCACTTGGGCCAGAACAATGCCCAATAAAAAGCGCATTACGAACTCGTTTGGAATCGTGTGAAATATGCACGGCGCAAATATGTCAGCGCTATATAAACTAAACAAAAGACATCATCGGCTAAACAGAAGACATCGGCTTATCGGGGCCGGATCCGGCCCGCTGTAAGATATGATCCGGCCCGCGAGACATTTTGAAAACCCAATATAAAAAATATTACATTAGGTACTTATACTCACGAGAGTGACACGCCTCAGTCTTTGATAATCGCCATAATAATCAGAAATAACAAACTGCGTAACAACAACCTGCGCCTCGCGCCGCTAGTGCGAGGCGCAGGTTTGAACGTGTGAACGCCGGTTTGAACGTGTGAACGGCGAGAGTGTGAACGCCCTTCATTTTGCCTATATAAGCGGGTGGATGGCTCGAACATTAGTTCAGTTCCATTTGAGCTACCGAGGTGATAACTTGGACAAGCGATATCCCAGCGAACTGCTCGAGCCGTCAACTTGCTTTGTGACTTTGTGTGCATCTTGAGTGGTTACTAACTTAGTTTGTTATCAAGTTTATTGAACAAAAAGTAAACAAAAATGATGTCTGGTGGAAAGAAACGAAAAGTAGATACAGAGAGATCCAGTTTCAATAAAAATGGACTGAAGAATTCTTTTTTATCTTGCACAATGGTGAGGTTCAAGTGTCTCATTGATTTCGGTGTATTTAACTTTCGTAGTTTGTAACAATTGCAAATTTAAAGATTTAATTAAAATGTCCCATTTTTTTAAATTTCATTTTGTTATTTTAATAAATTGTACTATAATAAATAGCATTGTCGTATTATTTCATGTCTAATATCTATCGCAAAAAATATTTTCACTACTTTAAAATGCACTAAGTACTTTTAAACGCGGCCCGCGAACGTATTTGCACGCTAAACTTTGGCCCTCAACATGTCAAAGGTTGCCCATACCTGGCTTAAACCCTTTTGTCAATATTTGTTATGTAACAGGAGTACATACCGTCCTAAATGGCGAATTTACCGCTTTAGGACGCTGCACAATATACTATAGGTAGTAAACACACAAGCTACTATAAAAAAGGTAGTTATTACAATCCTTTGTAATAACTAATAATATTATTAATAATAATAATAATAATTTTATTCATTCAAAAACATAAATTTACAATTGTATTAGTTGCAGAATCTGCCTAACTAGGCCATAGTCCGTACCAAGGAAAAGTCTATGTATGGCAAATATTTATTCATGTGCACATAATATTAAAATGAAAAATACAAAATATGATAAAATATAAAATAGATAAGCGAATTCAAATTAAACTTAAAATATTGATATAGCATGGTCATGGAAATAAATATAAATATAAAATGTCGTAATATGAAGTTTGTAGAACAAATAAATAAATACTATTGAAATATAAAGTTTAGTGCAAGGTATGACAGTAATAATAATGCAGACCTTTACTTTAAAATATGACTTATTGCCTTTTCCACCTCATTTCTACCATGTTGAAGTAAATGTTGTGTAATTTTAGATTTTAATTGGATTGACTTAGTGTATTGCCATGTTTTTATAGATTCTTTTAGATGGTTATAATTTTTTGGTCCTATAAAGCCAAAGTGTCTTTGGGCGAAGGATGTTCGGGTTTTCTGTACAATGTGTTTACAGGTTGTGGCGCTCCTCGTTGAAATTTTATGCTCAGCGTGAATATCTTTACTTTTTAGGTAGTAAAAAAAGACTGTTTTTGCATATATCTGTCTAATGTCTAATATCTTTAGCTCTGCAAACAAGTCATTTGAGGGGTACCTTCGGGGTTTCTTGGCAATAACCCGAAGAAGAACTACTATAACTAAAATAAATAAACAAATAAATACTAATTTCAGTATCGTACCTATTTTAAAGACAACTTAAAAATGTAATTATTTCAGTATCGTAACTAAACAAAAAAATTAAAAATAAATGTGAATTGTTAGCATCAGATCGTAAAAACAGTCAAAATGTTTAAAAAAATCAATAATTAAAATACTAAGAAAAAAAAACAAAAAATGTTATCTAAAAATATTTTAAAAATCGATATAATCCATAAGTAGTAACTTTTATAGATGCTATTTTTCAACTACTGTTTCTTTATGTAAAATAAAGTCTATATAGTCATACAATGAATCCATGAATACTTATATATTTATTCATATTCTTTTATTAGTATACTGGTAATCAAGTCCGATACAGATTAGCAAACATTAATACATATTAGCAAATAAACATTTTTTTTTATCGTAAAGAAAAGATGAAATAAACAAAAATAAAACGATGAAAAAACACAAGAATAATGTAAAAAGAATAAAAACAAGACAAAATGCAAAGAGATCATTAAATACTTTAGCCATCAAAGCATTTTAGACTTCACTCGAGTAATATTCCTCCAGTGAGTAAAACGCCTTATCTGTAAGGTATCTCTTAAGGCGTCTCTTAAACACGTCAAGAGATTTCGCCTGCTTAATGTGCCCGCTGAGTTTGTTGTAAACCGCTGGGCCGGCGATATAGGCTAGCCTCTCTGACATGGCTTACCGAACGTAGCATGCTACGGGATCTTGTTGGATAGTGATGATGCACACCATTCACTTCAAAATCGGTTAGATTTCTACGAACGAACAGCGCTACTTCCATTATATAAATGGACGACAGTGTCATGATGCAGAGATCTCTAAGCAGAGGCCTAGCTGGCGTATCAAGCGCCACACCCGCTATTGTGCGGACTGCACGCTTCTGCATAACGAAAGCCCTCTGTCATATAAAACTGTCATTTAAATAACTACAATGTTTGAAAGTTATGGCCGTCAAATTCGGGTCAGATCATAGAAAGGTAGCCTATAAGTATCTCCCTAATGTTTTTTTAAATGTTATTGTTTCAAGGTTTTTTTTTAATTTTTCATTGCATACCTAATCAAAATAAATCGAATATACAAATGTTATAACTACAATTTTCATATAAATAGATAAATAAAAGTCGAGATCTTGGTCTATAACCCCTTGAGCGGCAAACGGGGCAATTGTCCCACAATTGAAATTACCGTAGAGCGGCAAAGGGGACATCTGTCCCAGCCGAGATCGGCGCCGATGATTTCCAATTATTTACCCTTGATACCTCACATAAATCATACGGCCTGTGGTATGCGCGAAAAGAGGAGAAGATTCTCTGTCGTTAACTAGTTGGTTCATTATTTTTCATACAGTCGCCATTTTTTAGTCTATGATTGAACCAAACCAAACCAAAAACTTCAATATTCATGTTGATTTTCAACACCGAATATTTTTTTATTTTTGAATGGGTATAAATAAAACGAAGTCATAGGTTGAATGAAGCATATTGTAATTATTATAAAAGTATTCACGATTTCTTGCATAGGGTGATTTATTTCCAGAAAAAACATAGAAATGTTGGACAAGGCAGTTTTTTCTGTACCACAACTTTGACAGATAATTCTGAATAATGCTTATTGCTTTACAAAACGACGTTACACGTATCTAATAGCAAATTTCAGGTCTTTTTTATACGATCCGTATAGTAGTTTCGGAGTAATCGTCGTTTTCCTGAAACGCTATATTTTTGTTGTGATTTAATCTTCTTCTTCGCGTTCTCTAAGAGAAACTACAATTCAAACGTCAGCGCTCGAGGTATTAATAGATCTTATATTTCTTATGAGAAATACGCAGAGAAACATCAATATACGAGGCGTGATTGGAAAGTTTTAAGATCGGGCATGTAATTTCAAAATGGCGTTACAAGGCTATTGCGATGGATCTCCTTCAAAATACTCATCTTCTAATATTAAATCGATGACACCGACTCAAGCGGTGATTCCACTTTTGGAAGGATTCCTGGAATTTTTCTTTCTTAGTGTTGTTAAGAACCTCCTCCGTAATTTCCTGAATGCCCTTATGTAACATTGTCCTTGTGTAAGAAGTCTTTCTGGAGTCAAATCGCTTCCCTTTCAGCGAATTTTCAATTTAGGAAATGGGTATAGAAGTCGGCAGGGGCTAGATCAGGAGAATAGGGGAAGCACAGAAATTTAGAATTTCGCCAAACTTTTATAGTATACCTGATTGCCTGTATACCAGATCGACTTGGTAAAATAATTAGTCGGGGAGTCCGCTGCTCGCGGTCAATTTCGCACAGGTATCGCGTTACCCAACATTTTTCATTTTATTTCCCTCTCGATCAATGGACGCGAATAAAAATGCCAGCGGACGATCATATCTCCTTTTTGCTTTTGCATGCCTGCGCTGAGCGTTTTTTCAAAGTCTTATCGCCGCGTGCAAGCAACTCTATTCAGCTTAATTGAATTCCGACATGCATTCAACATTGCCTACTGCTCCTTTCTGCATTCAAACCTTTCTTACATATTATAAATAAGCATTATAATGGCTGCTTATTTATTTTGAACTTGATTGGCTTATCCAATAAAGAAGGCAGCTGCATATTTTAAATTCTGGGGCTTATGTCATTCATCATCTCATCTCATTTTCATATAGGAATTCTGAAGATCGTTTGGAAATACGTTGCTGTAGGCAGATACATTCTACTAGAAATGCTGTTTTAATTACGTTTAATGTCAATATGGTTAAAACCAAATTAATATTCTATAACATTAATTATACATATCTCAATATATTTCTACAACTGACTTTACATGATTATTACGACATTGAATATTCTGAATGAATAAATTTGCACTGATACTTGGATTGACTACTCTTAAACAAAGAAGACAAAGAGGGGACTCGATTGAGACATATAAATTTCTCAGTAATTATTACAATGTACCTGGGCTAAAGAAAAAATATTTACAAATTGAACGTCAACCCAGTCTTCGAGGTCACACAGTCTTCGAGTCTAATTCTCTTAAGAATGTTCTGCAAAATAGGAATGTGGACATGTGAAATAAACTACCATTTGAAGTGATTCGTGCAAGCTCTATTAATACAATTTAAAACAGACCCTATTTGTATCTAAAATCTAGTTAATATCATTTATAACTAGCTTTACAAGATCTGATTTGGCCGTATCAGCAAAGCTGCCTGTCCACAATAAATAATAATTAATCACATTGACATTATTGCCACTATTTTTTTCTGCTATGTTATCATTTGACATTTATGACATTTATCTATTATATTTTTAGGTTTTCGTTTTTAAGGCTATTTCTATCGTACCAAATCTTTGTTGACGTCATTGAATATTTATGTTTCATTTATTTATGTTCTTTGACTCTTCAAAGAACATGTTCTATTTCTTGATTGTTGATTGATGGTTTGATCCTTATTAAATGTAGTCTATGTAGAACTCTTTGGATGCTTTCTATTTTTCTACTTTTCATATATTTTCGTTATTGAATTGCTGATTCTCTATGTTTTTCATTATTTCTGTTTATTTTTATTTTTCTAGTTTTTATGTCTTTGTTATTTTTTAATTTCTATTTTTTTTTAAATATTAGTTTTTTATACACTTTTTTTATAATTTGAAATGTAATTTCATTTGTAGAAATACTATTTTTTGTTATATGTAATTTCTATACCCAGATCGGGTTTTTGAAAATATTTTTTTCTTATTTCTTATGTTTCCATGCACAAAGACATTTTCTATACCTGGCTCCGTCGTTGTTCAATAAAACTAAGGATATACCCGGCATTTATATTCAAGGTGTAAATATAAAAATAAATATAAACAAAAAAAGACTAACCCACTGGTTGATCACCCAGGGAAGGAAAGAAACTGGAAAACTAATTTGCTTTATTCCTAGCTAACTTACCATTCCTAACACATTATTATTCACCTACCATCTATTTATGATTGGCATGCTTTTTGTTCTTTATATTATTATTATCACATAGGTACCTTTTAAGATTATTTGAAATTTTATTTTTTACTAAAATTTTAGTTTACTTTATTTTATTTTTCACGGCATTCTTCAACGTATTTTTTATTTAGCATTAGGCAGTACTTAATTATACGAATCTGAGCCTACCTTACAGCCGAATTTATAGTCGAGTATCGGTCGTTACTTGAGTACTGGCCTATACTTCAGTCATACCTGAGTGAAAGTTTTCGTTTTATAGTCGAGTCCAAGATGGCGATTGATACTGAAGTACAGGTTCGGCGCCAAGTAACGGACGACCCTTACTTGAGTCTTACATGGAAACGTCAGACGCCATTTTCGACAGTCGCGCGTTTACAGACGTTTTGTTGTGTTGCTGCGTTAATCGTGAATTTTGTTGTTATTTGACTTTATTACTGACCCCTTGGCTTGTTTTTTGGATTTTGATTTGTTTTGCTATATATTGACAAATTCTGTGTGGACATTTTAACGACCCGGCCTGATTAACGACGATTTGAATTTTGCCTTTTTGCCCTTGCTGTTTATCTCATCGTAATGGACGAGTTTTTGGATGATTTTGATGAGATTCAAGAGGTGATTGACATGGCTGACAACGTGGGAGGCATTCCTGGTGCAGTACGACCACTCCGACGCCGTAAAACGTATCATCGGCCGCCAGTGTCTCCCTTGGAGCAGTTTGATGAAAATACGTTCCGGAATCGCTATAGGTTTACGAAAGCGACAGTGGTAAACGTCATCCTACCAGAAATTATCACTGATTTGGCGAAGCAGAGCAATCGTGGATTACCTATCGAGCCATTGCTCCAGCTATTAATATGCTTGCGCTTTTATGCGACAGGATGTTTCCAAGTATGAACAGATTTATTGCTTATTTACTATTGTCATAAGTTGGTAACAAATTATATCTATTACCTTGTTTTCATTTTAGGCTGTTTGCGCTGATCTTGGAGGAATTTCTCAGCCGACAGTGTGCCTAATCGTTTCCAGGGTGTCGAGGATTTTGGCATTAAAATTGCTTAAATTTGTTAAATTTGAAAATAATCCAGCCGGGATAAGTCGATATGTACGTGGTTTTGAAGAATTGGGAAGAATAGGTCCCCGGCAAGGACTGAAAGGAATCATCGGAGCCATTGATTGCACACATATTAGAATAGCGAGACCCCGCAACTGTCCGGATACAGAGAGATTTCGCAACAGAAAAGGATACTTTTCATTAAACGTTCAGGTATAAAAACCTAACAGCTGTTAAAACCGTGTATGTAAAGATTGTATTTTAAATGTAAAACTTGCTTTTAGGTAGTGTGCAGTCCTCAAATGGAAATATTGGACATTGTTACCCGGTGGCCTGGCAGTACTCATGACAGCCGAATATTCGCCAACTCACGATTCAGGTCTAAACTTCACAACAACTTAATCAACGGAATATTAGTGGGAGATAGCGGTTACGCTAGCGCCCGCTATATGTTAACTCCACTAATAAATCCTCGGACACCAGCAGAAGAACGGTACAATAAGTGCCAAATTAAAACCAGGAATGTTATCGAACGAGTCTTCGGTGTATGGAAGAGGAGATTTCCATGCCTTCAGAAAGGCATGGCAAACGACATAAAAAATGTGACTAATATCATTCTGGCATGTGCAGCTCTGCATAATATTGCTATCCATGCCAGAGATACATGGGAGCATGTGGCAGAGGACCATAATGAAGATTTTGGAGATAATGTTGGCCCACAGGAACAACCTATCGTAGAAGGTTTAGCGTTTAGGAATCATATTATCAGAAGGGATTTTGAATAAAAGACATAATATTTAATTATTACTTTTCTTTTCCAACAATATTGCATATTCCAAATCCTGCATCCTCTTCTTATGCGCCAAATCCATCTCAAAAAGGATCTTCCGGTTTGCTCGTTTTATCCTATTGCCTTCAATTTCTTCCTCGATCATTCGTTTTCTTACAATTCTAATATCATTTTCCGTCACTGGTGTACGGCCTCTTCCCGCTGTCCTGACGACCCTGGCTAGGGACCGAGGTGGCTGAAGCGGTGTCGATGCAGTACAAGGTACTTCATTGAGCGTGGGGAATGGTTCCTCGCCAAAACTTGTCGATATTTCCTCGCCAAAACTTGTCGCTATTTCCTCTATTTCCTCAATGATGATGCGAGGCTGAATAGCTGTAAAATGATAACAGTTTGTTAGTGAATACCTAATACATGTATATTTTAATATTATAATTAGCATAAAATGTGCAGGGCCAGATGTGAACTACTGAGGTACTCCGTTTTCTATTGTCATGATATAAAATAGCTACGACAGATATACTCCTGATTTTAAATTATGGGAGAAAATATCAGATCCAACACCACCATAGTATGAACAGAGGCGGCAATATCCGATTAAAAAATGGATCCGACACCCGACAAGTGGGAACGGAATATGAATTGTCCTCCCCGTCAGTAGTGCGTCGACACAGCACATCGATGGCTCTGCGATGTATCATCAATGTCAATTATTTTACATGTTAATCTTTTTTTCATAATTAAAACAAATTAAAGAATTGTTGACGTTTTTTTTAAGAGATAAAGTTGATTCATGCCATTATTGGTTGCTTTTCTTGGTATAGATAAACTTTTTAGCAAAACTTTTTTTTTTTTAGCCCCTAAGCGAGCAATCGATGCGTATTTAAAGGAGCTAGCACTATAGTGGTAAAGATTATAAAATAAATAAATAGATATACCTCACCTGACACTTGATGCAAGTTTTCGTTACTGCCTGTTGCAGCTGGCAGCAATGATAAAGATGGTTCTGCAATGAGGAAGAATGACATTATGAAACTGCAATATTTCTAATGGATGAAGAGAAGTATTGACCTATCACAACTTGAGTTTACATGAGAAAGGTCCCACACGAAGGGCAGTGCGGGTGGGTGACAAGTAACTAGTTAACTGAATCATCATGTTCATAGTCCAAACAGATGTTTGTCCTGGTCAGAGAACTACTGAGGGCAAACCGCGATTTATTTTGTGCGGTATGAAGTACTATGATGATCGATAATGGCATGAATGTAATCTGAGGCAAGCTGATGGGTTAGCTGAAGTTTAGGTATTAAAAATATAAATAAATAGTAATTATTATCGCAAGTCCCGCCTACAGATTCGCCCCATTGAAAGTGCTCGGGTAAACTAAACGGGCTAATCATTGGGCTGCGACTGTCATCATCTTCGATAGAACCGCTCGCGACCGGATGGCAAATGTATCGATGCATTATTCAGTTGAATGAAAAGAACTGCTGTCGCGCCATAGTTCTTATGCGACGTAGAGTGCTGTCAAGATGAAGAGTTGGCCCTATCTAATTTTAGCTTCAAAATGTATAGTGATTTAATTCAACTCACCTGGAACCGGATAGTCCTCTCTTATTAGCTCGGACGTTTCTGAAAATTCAATAAGTAATAAGTAATTTAGTATTTTGTAAGATTGAACAGAAAATGGAGATGTATATGACGATGAAACACCATTAAAGTTACCTGGTTGCAAGTTATCGCAGTCTAAAACCTCATCGATAGGCTTCAATATGGTTTTGTCGATATTGAGGACCCTTGCGTCCAGCGTGTCCATGTCCGGAACAGTCTCACCTCCGCCAGTATAATGCCGCTGATTTTCAGCCGTTTTGGCGTTACGTGCATTGCTCTTCATATTACTCCACAGACGTTGCAATTGCTTCGTAGAAACCTGCAAATTACAACAATTACATTGACATTATCGTCCCACATTGAATTTACTGATTTGCATGTACCTATACGACATGCTACAACAAGGCCTAAAGCAAGGATTTGCGCTTATATGGGTACTAATACATATATTTACTAATCATAACAGTACCTAATAATAAATTAGGGATGCCCGAAGCTATAAACCATACAAAACTTACCTTTTGGTTCACGAGCATGGATGCATTGAAGAGCTCGGTAATATCCTTCCACGCTTCTCGTTTTCTGGCGATAATCGTTCCATCCGTCCTTTTATCGCTTACAACGGGATGGTTTTCCACCAAGCTGCTCAGCAATTCCTTTTCGAGCAACGTATACGGCTTTTTAGCTTGCGCGGTGCTCGCTTCCATTTTTGTAGTTCGTATCGATAAAACGTTTAACAGGGTCAGGCTAGGTCGTTAAAAAATCCACAGTAAGTCTATAATCCAATCGTATAACAAATCAAAATCAAATAATTAGGCGAGGAGTCGTTAAAAAATGCAGAAACACAAATCACTCGGAAACAACACGAACACAAGAGAATGACAGCTAATACAAACATGGCGGCCACGCGACCCACCCGCCACCCACCGGCGCGCGTGCTTTTTTTTCTTATGCCGGCAATGAGATTAACATCACGAAAATTATGAATATTTCAAAAAACCTACATCTAAAAATCAAGAAGTACCAAAAAACGATAAAAAACGTTATTATTCATAATAAATAAAAGTTTGGTAATTTATTGTCGAGCGGTTTATGAATTAAAAATATTCCACGTTAAATGGCCAATACATTTAGCAGTACTGCCACTCGACACGAATAAATTCCCGAATATTTCACCTTTACTCAGCGGAGTCGACTGGCCATCCTCGTCTATAAAACACATGCAATACTTGAGTATCGTCCGGTACTCAGACATTACTTGGCTGAGTTATAACTCGAGTATTGAACTGATACTTGACTATAAATACGGCTGTTAGTGCGGACGTCTCGTGCGATCCAGTTAGGTTAGGTTTAATTTACTTGTAACTGATATAATGATTTTTTGAAAAATAAAGAATTTGAATTTGACATTTCAATTTCGGCGTTGTTTAACGTCGTAATCTTAAAAATAATGTCTCGAGAAATGCAAAATGAGACGTCTAACTTATTTGTGGATGAGTTGTAATACTGTAGGTGTTAACTACTTTGAAATTTAAGAGTAGTAATGAAAACATAAAAGTTAATTGTTTATAACAGGACGCACATTATTTGTAATGTGACGTATTATTACGCTGCTATGTAGTTATGTAAATAGTTATAATATATTCCTAATATATACCTTTTTTGTAGATTTCACCAGATTATTTACCTACCTATTTGACGTAGTCTTTTTTGAAAAAAAATATGATTATGATTACCAGAAAAGTTTTGAGATCTTCTTATTAGTATCTCCCCGCAGCAATGTTTTCTCTTCATTCTATGAAAAATCGAATCTAATACACTGTTTTATCTTTTGTTTCAGGTAGGTGCAGGCTGATTTATTTCTTGAGTAGCAACAGCAGCTCCTAGGGCGATATACATATCTACGGAAAGGTTACATTTATCTATATTGTACTAAGTCGTGCTTTGATACTCTTCTTAAAGCTCAAAAATTTGTATTGAGACTCCTTAGTAATAAACCTCCCAATGTAGTTAGTTCAGGGCAGCCATTTAACGAATTGCATGTAGAAATATCTCTTCCTGTAATAGGTTTTAAAACGATTTCAATTTGACTAAAATGTATTGACTTTCTATTATTAGGTAGGCACATATTAATTATACCTTGACTATTTTTATTTGCACTAAGAAATTTTATTTTGACAACCGTCACATTTTTTTTTGTTATTTTTGACATTACATTTATTAATTTTATACTAAAAAAACTTATTTTTATCGGTATTTTAAAGAATTAATTACTCTATGTTTTTTATCTGGTAAACTAAATGGTGAGACTCGATTAATTCTACAATAATACCTTCTTTATTCTTACGAGTAACCTTTTATGTTTTGATTATTAATAGAAGAATTTGATGTGAAATTTAAATGTAATACAACTGTCTATACAACTATGTATTAGTTTTTAGGACAATAAATTATTTGATTGATTGATTGATTGTACTTGGTATAAGGCAAGTATTCGTTAAACAGCTGCTAGTTGATTTTCGTAGATATATAAATGACCAAGTACGCTACCAGCAAATAAAAACTACGAGAGGTGGAGAAGGCTTACATTGTGTGATACCTCGGGTAAGAACGACATTCGCACAAAGGCAGACGCGTACAAAGAAAGGGTACATTGCATCCCGAATGTGCAGTAAGCTTGAAGAACCTGTTGAAATATCAGATATTATTGATAGTTTCAAAATCATTAATAATAAATGTCTATTGGAGTTAGGGCGTTCTGGAGCGGAGGAAGAACTGACAATTGTAGTTTAATTTGATTAAAATATTACATCCAGGGAAGTTGTAAAATATGTAGATCTATTATTATTATTAGTGTTTAATATTTAATAGGTAGTAAATGTATTATGTATTTTTTTCAATCTTTCCGTAATATTACTTTCCTTGCACAGCTAGACACATTCTAGCTGGCTGCAAGGTGGCCTTAGATCAAGGACGGTACACTTACCGCCATGACAAAGTTCTCGCTGTTATTCGCGAGGTAATTAGTCTCTCAGTGGCTCGTGCCAACAAGGGTTTGACAGTATCTTTCAAACCCCCAATACAGTTTGTGCGGGATGGCTCTAAAGGCAAAAAACATTTAACTACAAAACCTTTCTCAATAATCGAGAAAGCTACAGATTGGATTCTGGAGGTTGACTCGGTCTCTAAGCAGTATAAATTCCCTGAAAGTCTCGGATGCACAGCACTGCGTCCAGATATAACTCTTTACTCTCTATCTCGGAAGGTGGCTCTTATTGTAGAATTAACTGTTCCATGGGAATCAAATATCCCAAAAGACCACGAGTACAAATTAAATAAATACCATGATCTTGCAAATGCCGTAACCCGGAACGGCTTCACTGTTCACCTTCACGCGGTGGAAGTTGGCGCTCGTGGCCTGCCAGCTAAATCTCTATTTCACCTCTTTAAAGATCTTGGCCTTTCCAGAAAAATAATCAACTCTTTCTTAGAAATCAAATCAAATCGCATTTATTGTCTTCAAAAAACTTTACATAGTTGTTTAGACATTGTATATAGCCGCTTAATGTTAAAATAACTTTAAAATGTATACTAAATATTTCATTAGAGACTCACCACATAATTGAGTTATATTAGATATTTATAACTACAGATAGTCATGAAATTATAATATTAAAATTAAATGGTCCTGTAAGTAAGAATTATAATTGATTATGGGAGACAATTAGAAATAATAGTAATAATATAATAATCAATAAAATGGTACAAATGTCAAGTTAAATAAAAAAAATCGAGATGGAAATTGTCAGTAATCTAATTATAATTCGTTAATATTATATAATTCTCTCGCAATAAGGTAGCCTTTTAATTTCGATTTAAATTGGGTGATATTTCCGTTTCTACATATACTTTTGATATTCTCAGGCAGTTTATTGTAACACGCCATTCCAACGTAATTTGGATCCCTTTTGAATAATTCCAGAGATGGACGGGGTAATGCTAAATTGTGCCTACATCTGGTGAAATGCGAGTGAATTTCTTTTTGGGTCTTCATTTTTCCTATGTTTTTTAATATTAATTTTATGCATTCAAATATGTATAGTGATGGTAGCGTTAGAATACTGAGATTTTTGAAGTGACCACGACATGATTCATTATGTTTAAGGTTTATCAATATTCTTATGGCTCGTTTTTGGAGAGAGAAAATATGTTGCCTTAAAACTACTGTACACTGTGTCCAGAAGGGAATCCCGTAACGAAGAATTGACTCGAAATAGGCAAAGTATATTATTTTGGTGTGTTTAACACTGATTAGTTTCCTTATTTGCCTTAGTAAGAAGCAGGCGCTGGATAGTCTGTCGCTTAATTCCTCTCCGTGAGCATTCCACCTTAAATTTTCATCTAAAACTAAACCCAGAAATTTATGGCTTTTAATATTGGCTACTGTGTTTGCACCGATAATTAAATTTTGACTGTTTATAACCTTATTTTTTCTACAAGATAGGAAAATGGATACTGTCTTGGATGTGTTTAGAGACAGATTATTTTTCTCGAACCAGGTATTCAACAGAGCCAATTCATGGTTTAACGTTTTCACTACATTCTCTATTTTGGCATCTGCAAAGCTTATGCTGGTGTCATCTGCATACAAAGTTACATTTGAGTGAGCTACTATAGATGGGAGATCATTAATATATAGAATGAAAAGGGTCGGTCCCAGGATGCTTCCCTGAGGAACACCGCTCTTCGTTTCACACTCATCGGAAATGGTTCTCTTCAATTATCAGAAAAATTATCTATAACTGCGATTTGCGCATCTCAAATTCTATGGCTTCGAAGGGGGAGTGAATGGGTGGTAAGGTGAACGCTCACATGTGGCAAGACAGCTGTCCTAAACCTACCACAGCCGGTTCGTAAGTCCGGAATCCACTGCTCACCCCCCAGAAGTGTAAAAAAAAATAGTATTATGATGGGCCCGACTCCGGTCGGTGAATTCCATAGCAGCTCCGTTTGTATTTATTTATTATTAGATCCCTCTACTAATAAACTTTATTTTTAATGTCAACTCGCAATCATCAATACATCAATGCTAGAAGTAATAGTCTAATAAAACTTAGGTGCACAAATTATTAACATATTTTAAAAAAATCGGTTGTGTCACCCCAAGACTTTCCTGACTAGTATCCGGGGAGGTGCGAAAAAACAGCGACATTTTTTACTCTAGTACCCCAAATTTGTATGGCAGGTACCCCAAACGTTGGTCGTAAGTACCCCAAAAACTAATAGGTTCTTCCGATGGTTAACAGCAGCTTCTATGCCAAATTTTAACTTAGACAGATTAAGCGTCTGGGCGCTATCGCGGAAACAATTTTTTCGCCGGGAACCCCAAATTTGTATGGGAGGTACCACAACCGTAGGGCGTAGGGACTCCAAAAACTAATGGGTTCCTCCGACGGTTAACAGAAGCTTATATACCAAATTTCAGCTCAATCCGATTAAGCGTCTGGGCGCTATCGTGGAAGAATACATACATACACACATACAGACATACAGACATACAGACATACAGACATACAGACATACATACAGACAGAGATCGGTCTGGAAATAGTCTCAATCGTCTCAGGGAGTCTCAAAATATATATTCCCATCTTCATCTCAAAATTTTTTTTTAGCGCGATCACAATACTTTCCTTTCCGATAGGTCGTCAGGAAAGTAAAATGTATGTTGAGTATATTTTAACATTGAACTACCAAAAATTATTTAACTTTGACAATGAATTGTACTTTTTTGACTAGGTATTTCTATATTAAATCCTATATTACTTAACATATATTAAATATTAATGACTGTTTCTTTCTTTTCTCACATATAACTTTATTTATATTATTTAATCGAATTTTGTGTTATATTTGTTGCCGATTATATAATGGAATTGCATTTTATTTATTATATTATCTTTTAATATATTTATTTTTTTTTATTTTATTCTGAAGCCAACATTTTAGGGCAATTTAGTGTTATTAGCTTTTTATTAAAACTTGTACATTTGTAAACAATCAAGTAATCAAGCAAACTTGATTGTAATATTAGAGTCCTGTCTACCCTAGAATGGGCTAGTGCCAGTTGGGTGACAGAAACAAATAAGCAAAAGGTTAAGGTTTTGCCATTCGGTTCCTGTTATATTTGTAAGCTAATCAATGTTTTATAGTAATTAATTCTTAAATAAATATATAAATAATTAAAATCTAAAAGAAGTCGTAAATCTCCATCCATGTACAGGCGTAAGCCTATGTTAGATGTGTGACTTGCCTCGGGTTGCATGGGATTATGATGAATCGATTTGTCGCTTTATTTTAATGGAAAAGTTATTATTTTTTCCTAATGTAATCTTAGTTAAAAAATATAAAATGATTATTAGTTGTGCTGCAGTTCTTTACGGAAATATAGCATGGTCCAACTTTTCCCATCCTTATTCAAGTCTGTGATTTTTTTATTCTCTGGAATGACAAAATCCTCAAAGGAAGATGTTTTTACGGATGTGGAAAGGGTGAATTAAAAAATAGCAAACGCCTGTGGACCATTGTATTTTTTCCGGGGTTGATAAATTAACTTTTGGTAACTTTTTTGGTTAGTGACTAAATCCACTTATTAGGACTTTTATGCAGTATTCAGTATTCAATTTATTCATTCAGAATTTAAAATAAAAGCATGAATTATCAATTTAAGCTAATTATCGCATATTAGAATTCGTCAGTTGCTAGTAATATATTAATATATATAGATATAAAACTATTAAAGCAGAAATATAAAATTGACAGTAGCGTTGACTAAAGTCGGCTTTACACGGCAGACAAATAAAATTTAAAAAAATAGAGCTGAATCCATGTAGGTACATGAGTATACATATAAAATAGATAATTATTATAAGAATATTAATAGTCATCTTAGGCACTCTATACAAAAAAACGGTTGTCTGTAAAGTCGGTTTACTGACGATAGTTGAACATGACAACGTCATAAGAAAATACTGATGGAATGGTTGCATTTTTCAAAAGAAAATTTTACACTTTTTAAAAGCTAGAGTTACAAAAATTGTATTGTTACACTGATAAAAAAATAATACACTACAATTTTACACTAATAACACAATAATAAAAAACAAAGCCCCCGCCTCAATGTGTTTGATATAGGAGAAAATTGTTCCCTTTGACAGCTGGCTGGTCCAACCTGTCATTTCAGACACGTTGTTATGATATGTGGAAGATTTAACATTTATGTTTTAATTTTTTGAAATCATAGCTACGCTCAATAATTATTTCGATCGTATAGTAAAGCCATTGATTTTTTACTCATCGTGAAATAGTTCGGTTAACTTATTGTTATAGTTTTGTCAATTATAGCATAACCTACAATCGCTGCACTAGCGGACCGATGCTATTTATTTTAATCATGAAAGCACGAATATTCGACAATATATCACTGAACATATATTTAATATCGAAAGAATCATTACCTTTATCGCCGCAATTATCGTTGCTATAAACAATTGACACCACATTCACTTTTCACTGCACTTCATACTCGACGAAAACATGTAAATGTATTATTGTATAGCAGCTGTCCACGCGGACGCATCGCTCACTCAAGTAGGAGAGAGACAGATGTCGAACGCTGCCGAACGCGGAGGCCGATTGTGCCTCTTTGTCGCTCGTTCCGCGCTCTCGCTTACACTTCAAGCCTTAAATGGAACGCCTCAGAGCGAGGTAACGCCGCATGAGTCATGTTTTTTCGTGCGTGCAGCCGGCTCCATCGAATTATAAGACGTTGTCACGTCAAAAATAATAATATGCTTATAATAAACCTTTAATTACCTCTTATATTTTGTTGTTCGGGCGCTTCGCATGTATCCCCCCCCCCCTCCCCCCTGTAGTCTGAGAGCAACTTTTGAGACACTCAATTGTGTTTGTCAATAAGCAACATCTCGAATTTCACTTTATGTTCATTTCGATCGCTTATAATTAAAAAAAAATGTTTTCTAAGTGCAGTGTAGACGTAGCCCAGGCCCGCTTAGCAGCCACCTGGTGCTGAACTCTAAATTATTTAGGCAAAGAATTTGCGGATTTTGCACGGTCCGTAATCCGAAAAGCGCAAACTTATATCGAATAGACGAGGGATAGATCTATTCAATTGTGTCGAGGGTCTTATTGCGTCCGGGGCAATTTTTTGTGAGGATTAGGACACACTTTACTGAATGAACGGACAAATTTAATCTTGACGTATTCGACCTGAAGTGAGATATCTACAATAAACTTGTACACCCTAAATGTACAATAAATTTATAGAACCTGTTAAAATATTAGATAATATTGATATTTTATATATAATCTACAATTATTAAATGGCTATTGTAGTTAGGGCGTTCTGGAACGGAGAAAGAACTGTCAGAGTTTAATTTGTTTAAAATATTGTATCAAATATATATGTCAAATAGATCTTTTGTTATTTATTGTTATTAGTGTTTAAACTAAATAAATGCGTATGTATTTGTTTGAAATCTCTACATAAACTCTATTTTTTATACTTCAGCTCGCAATATCGCACATCTAGGTACAGGCGTAAGTCTAGTTAGATGTGTGACGAGCCTCGGGTTGCATTGGATTGGGATGAACCAAATTGTCGTTTATTTTAATTTAAAAAACTTTAGTTTCCTACTGTAGTCATAGTTGAATTATACGATATGAAATATGATATAGATAAATAAATCAAATAAATAAAATTGTATAAACTAGCGCTGTGCTCTCCGAGGTCTGAACAAGCAATTTCGATTCTATTTCGAATTCTGCCATATCATTTCATCTGAACAAAATAGATTTGTCAACTACAATGGGCGAACCCGTCACCTCAGGAAGTTTAACGATTGGTCGTGCTATCCCCCGTAAAGTGCACGCAGAAGACTTTGACAAAACAGTCCACCGTCAAGCTCCGCCACATGCCCGTAAGAGGCCAACGCCTTATCCGCGAGATAACCAGGTATGTTACCCAGCGGGCTTACACTCACGCCCTTACTTCCAATTGCGACCAGATTACTCCGGTCTCTCGACAGGTTACGAGTTCGAGGTCGCTTGCGCGGTCCTCTCCCTTACGAAGCGGTGAAACGGTGTAAAGCGAATCTATCGCGGACCACGGCGTCCTTTGCCGGGATCTTCACCCAGGATCGGGTATCCGATGGTCGTTTCAAGAGCAGTCGCCGTAAGGAACAACTTGCGGTGTCAACTACAACGGGCGAGCCCGTCACCACAGGACGTTTTAACGATTTTCTCGTTCTGTCCCCCTGCAGTGAACGTAGAAGACTTTGGACAAAACAAATCCAACGTCCAGCTACGTCACAACCCGCAAGAAGCCAACGCCTTACCGCGAGATAGCCAGTGTTACCTGGCGGGCCGACACTCGCGCCCTTGCTTCCAATTGTGACCAGATTTCTCCGGTCTCTCGATTGGTTCCGAGTTCGAGGTCGCTTGCGCGGTCCTCTCCCTTACGAAGCGGTGAAACGGTGTGTACCGAATCTATCGCGGACCAAGGCGTCCTTTGCCCGACTCTGAACCGGGATCGGATGGCCAATGGTCATTTCAAGAGCGGTCGCCGTAAGGTAGACAACCACCCCCGCTCTATAGGAAACAATACAGTTCCCAGACTCCCCCGACTGTTAGTCGGAGAGCACAGTCGATTGGCTTGCGCCGCTCGGTGCGCAGACCGTCCAGGAGCGCCAGAGGTTTGATTCCCAGGGGATACTGGTTGACCCAGTGTCCTACCCAGGTTCGCACCCCATGCGTGGTGGCCATCGGATGGGTGTTGACCCGTGAGTGTGACCGACCCTGAACACATGGGTCATCGTGGCCACCTCATCATGGGCCCATTAGCTCCCGCCGTAAGGAACAGTACTGCTTCCAGGCTCCCCCGACTGTTAGTTAGAATGCACAATCGATTGGCTTACGTAGCACGGTGCGCAGACCGTCCAGGAGCGCCAGAAGGTTGACTCCTAGGGGAAACTAGCCCTAAGGCCGGAGTCCTGCTCGGGCTCGCACTTCATGCGTGGAGACCACCGGATGGGTGTTGACCCGTGAGTGTGACCAACCCTGAACAAAATGGGTCTTCGTGGCCACCTCAGCAAGGGCCCATTAGCTCCCATTTGATCAGAAAATGATCGAAACTGTTCTGTACAACTCACGTTACAAATTGCACATCTAGGTACAGTTGTAATCCTACATAGTTACATGTGTAACGGGCCTCGAATTGCATTGGATTGTTATGAACCAATTTTTTGTTTAAATTTCATTATTTTTTTCAGCGTAAATTATACGATATGAAAAATGGAATAAATAAATAAATAAAATTGTATAAACTGACGCTGCGTTCTCCGAGGTCTGAACAGAACGCCTGTGTCTAACATTGCTGTTTTGATATAGATATCAAGTTATAGATAAGATTAGATTCGATTAGATGGTACAACGCCAGCTATGAGCAATCCTTACCCGGCCGTTGCTGCTTTCGTAGCCAAACTGCAATTGTATAAGAGAAATATCGGCAGACGTGAATTTAATAACTTCCCTAATTTATCAGCAGCGACTGCTTGCCTGTTCACTGTCAACTCTTGGAGAACCTCCACGGTGATTTCAAGGAACGATTCCAGGATATTTTAAACATGGACGTATCAGAATCAGTCTCGGTGTTGGCTCTTTTTTCGAATGTCAACACAGCAGGATTATTCCAGTTAGAATAACAACGTATAGGACTAACAACGAACGAGGAATTAAGAATTAAATTCAAGAATGGCTACCGAGAATTTTAGCTGCAGAAGACAGTTTCGCAACTGTACCCTGGATTATGGCCGATTGCTCAACGATTTCTGATAGCGTTCCCATCGTCGTATTTGTCTGAACGTTGATTTAGTGCTGTAGCAACGTTGTTGAAGAAATCGGCTGTATGTTACTGAACGCGGCGACGTATTGTTTGAGTAAATTCGAGTCTGATATTAACAAACTCGTTAAAGTGCATCATATTCATCATTAGATAAGTTCGAAATTCAAAGCTTTCTTTATCTATACTAATATTATAAAGAGGTAAAGTTTGTGACGTTGTAGGAAGCCACGTTATTTGTGAGTGTCATAGGCTATATATTAATCCGAAAAATGAAAAGACTTTTTCGTGGTAGTCGTATTTGCAAAGTAAGTCGGAGAAAAAACGGTCGCACAAAAAAGTTTCTAACTAACGCTGCCTTAACGATGGGAGATATATGATTAAGTTCTAGAGAAAAATTGTAGAGCGTGATAATGCCTACAAAAAAGTCAGCGACAGTATATGTCTAACTTTTATATTTAAGTCACAAAAAGTAGTATTTTATATTTTAAAAATAATTTAAATCGTTCGGTCATGTTTATTGGTAATATTATCAACAATTATTAATTCTCATTAAAATAAGTAAATTTATCGTCTCAAGTGTTTAAAACAAAGACTTTTCCCTTTTACTGCATATAATTTCCCTTTTGCTGCATAAATGGTTAAAGAGATAAGACACTCATAAATAAGACACTCACAAAAAACGGTAATATAGTCAATTTGGCATGCAAATACATACATACATATGCAGTAAAAATATAACCCTTCTTTTGGCAGTCAGGAAATAAATCATAGCACTCAGTACTAACCGAACCACACTCATAATTTCATCACAAGTAGAAAGTTTTACCGCCCAACGAAGTGGGCACGGGTCAGCTAGTCTCTAATAAAAATACTTCTAAATATGATTAAGTATGCGTTTGAAATTGCTCTTAATGAAACATTCTACTTCAAATTCAGAAATAGGATATGAGCCATTTCCTATCTATCCTGTTCATGTCACATGGAACGTTTAAAAATAATATTTGCAATAGCTGTTTTTAAGATGCACAACAAATAATGTAAAAAAATCGGGGTTTTCATCTCAAGACTTTCCCGGCAAATAGCCAGGGACTGATTTCATCCGAATAATAATTTCATAAATAAAATTGATAAGCGCCCTCTCTAGGCCAGCGTACGGACCCGTTTACGTTCCATTATATAACCGCCGCAGGCAGCATGGTTCGCTTCTCGGCTAGCCTCAAGCGGCTCGGGCGTTAATATTTGATTAAATAGCATGGCGGAATTTAAATATTATATATTATTAATTGTAGCTTGTATATGAGATATTCCATCCAAAATTTCACAATGTGATTTCAGCCCAACAAGGCATTTGTTTACCAAATATCAAGTCTCTCGGTCCAATATTTCGAGATTGATATATGACTAGTGCGCCCTGGTGGATAGATTTCAACCGCAATCTTTTCAACTCTTGCCATGAACAAATGATGCCTGCATACCAGATTCCAGCTCAATCGGATAAAGCGTTTTAACGCTATCATCATAATATAATATAATATAATAACTCTTTATTTGCACTTAATGAGTATACAAAAAGGCGAGCCTATTGCCACATGGCAATGTCTTACAACTAACCTAAACATAGTGGTACATGCGCGCATTGTGAAAATAAAGATTATTACATAACATAAAGACAAGTGGAAGAATTTAAAACTAATAATGCCCGAGGAGAGGAAATTGGGAGAGGATGAGGAGAGAAAGGGAAGAACTGGTTACGTCTTAGAAAGGTAGTGATCCTAAAGGTGAGTCTTAAACGATGGTAAAGAAGGCAAGTTTCTTATATTTGCTGGGAGATCGTTCCAGAGTCTTGCACCATGGACACAGAAAAAATAGGAATAGAAATCACTGTTATGACTCGGAATTTTTAATAAACTGTCAGAGGCTGACCGAAGTACGAGACCGTGGGAACTTAGTGGTTCAAAAAGCTCGTGGAGATAGGATGGTGTTAATTGGGAGAGTACACGATATAGGAGAGCAAGTATATGAACATTTCTTCTTTGGCGTACTGGCAACCACTTTAACTGTGCCCTATAGTCGGACACGTGATTATACTTACGTAAACCGAAGATGAATCGTAAGCATACATTTTGCAAACGTTCAAGTTTGTTGAGCAGTTCCTCTGATAAATCGAGATAAGCCACATCTGCATAGTCAAGGCAAGGTAAGAGGAGAGACTGTGCAAGCGATTTTTTTGTGTCCATCATCATCATCATCATCATTTATTCATTCCATAAAAGCATTTCACAATACTGAGGAACATGTCAAATTTTACAATCATAATTTACCAGATGATAAAACGCTTTGATTAATTAAAAGGAAAAAATGAAAAATAATTGTAATCCGATGTGATTACTTAAAAATAGTCAAATTTACAAAATAATCAATAATCAAACAATAAATAATAATCAATACAATGAAAAAGAAAAATTCTGAAACATGCGTAATTAAAAACAATGTCAATAAAATCTAAAACTTGCGAAAGTAGTCGTAATATGGTTATTTATAATCAAGCAATTATGGACGCAATATCATAAAAGTCGTCCAGTTTGTAAAGGGCATGTTTGACTAAGTGATTTTTCAAGCAGATTTTATATGCTGCAATCTCAAGTCTTCTCGTCGATGGCGGCAAAGCATTGAACAATTTAAAACTAATATATAAAAATGTTTTTTGATATTTAGTCAAGCGTACTTTAGGCAATAACACATTGTTTTTATGTCGCGTATTATGGCTATGTCGAGTGGAGTGAAGCTCGCAATTTGAAAGATTCTCTTTGGCGTATAAAAGGCACTGATATATTATTATGTACATGGACGTAGAGAATACATATCGTAGAGAATACATATTTGTACAGACAGACAGACTTCAATATGGATATGGTCTTAATCGTCTCAAGGGAGCTCAAAATGGATATTCGTCTTGATCTGAAGACAATTTTCTTGCGCGTTCACAATGCTGATCCTCCTGCTCGGTTGGTGGGCCGTAAAAGTAAAATTTGGGGGTTCTAGATGTTTTATGTATTCCTAAAGTGGGCGGTGGGTGAAATCACTTTAAGAACCAGCGGTCTACACCGTATGGTTAGCCTTTCTAACAATAGTTACAAAAGTGCGTCTAACTCTTAGGGGCTCTCTAGACGATCAAGCATGCTTGACAAGCATCGCGTCGTGGGCTGGGAAGTAATCATAAACCGCAGGAAAAATGCAAATATTTTTTTAATACATTGTAACGCTCTCCGCGTTTTCCCGCTGATTTTATTCCATTTTCCCATCCAACTCGAGTTCCACATAGTTCGCGAGCATGTTTACGAGCTGTCATCCGGCGACTTTTCACAATCGAAAGCGGCGCGAGCGCTATTTAATCGTTCGGCGCTCGACTCTATGCCGAGCGTACACGAAATCGGCCGAATAAGGACGTCGGAATAGATCGTTGCCAGGCGTAGGAGATTGATGCGATGTTTCGGAAATATTTTCCGAAGGTGTTTATTTTATTTAATCCGAAATTAAATTGGTTTCTTTTTAATTGTTCATTATTGGGATATGGTAGGAATCTTGTTTCATAAATTTTATCCATTTTCATAAGGTGTGCTAGATGGTAAATTGGCCATCTTAAAGGTCGTGGGTTCACCTACTTTTAGGTTTTCGAGGATAGGAAAATGAAGGATAGAGGTAAGGGGATTCTGATCATTGGGTTAGAAATAAATAAAAATCAGAAATATTCTCTAAATTGTTAAGATTTTTAATCATCCTAAATAAAAAGGCCTAATTTGAATTCAAAATCTCGCGCGCTGAGAAATGGAATTTCCCTTACGGGCCCGCCAAAAATGTAGTATAACTACCAGCCGAAATGGGAATTCGCCCTCATTTTATCGCCAAGCAGCAGAATCTCAAGATCCCAGGGAAGTCCGTAGTAGGATTAGGACGATAGTTTTTCCTGGTAAGTGCTCGATGTATTTTACTCTGTTTGCGATCCTTTCGGATCGGTTTGGCGGGGGTCAGAATCAAACGACTGGACTTGAGCTATTGCTGTTCCTGTTCCGAGATCTGTACCTTCGTCCCGGCGCGAATATTCTAAAATAGGCCCTTTCTGCGATAGGGATCTTCTGCGAGGGATCTACATATCGGATCCTTATTCGGGCAATACTCGTCGAAAACGAGCACATCCGGGGATTCCGTATCTGCGTTTTTGGATCGTCGTTGGGGAAGGTCATTGAGCAAGCCCACTGCCATTCCACGGCCGTTAAGGACCGTCATTTGGAGCCTGGCTGCTGATCTGAAGCCATACGACCGCATCGGGAATCGTAGTTCCGGCGAGTCTGCGCGGCGTCATACCTACCTGCTCCAGTCTACGGCTAGTACGAGAGTACGATCATCGGAGTACCGTACTCGCACCTCGGCGGCCGCGACGAGCTGCACCGGACGTCAATCGCAGCGGAAGGCGCGAAGATTCGAATGGCGGAGCGCGCATATCCTATTCCCCAATTGAACCGTACCATTATATTTGAGGAGCAAGAATCGACCTCCGTAACCCTGAGCTCTGCTCGCCGCTGACTAGCGGCAATTTGAATTGTTCTTTTTAATATTGTTTTGTTTTAAATATTTTCACTCTTGTTTACCATTTTTACTCATTGTTTGTTTTGAATATTAGTTTAAATTGTGTTTTATACTTATAACGTTTACTTGTTTTAACCTATTAAGGTAATATTTGAAGGATAGGGTTTAGCCATATCCTTCACCCTAATTTATATTTATCCGCACAGACCTCCACTGTGCCGAGTGTGCATAAATTAGGCAAAATAAAGAATTTAGAAACATCACTTCTTTTTAGTTTATAGTTTCTACATATTCTATATATATAGACCTTTTTTTTATGTTACATTATGGCGCCCAACGTAAATTAGTCGATTCTTGCTCCAATTAATAGCTTATATGAAAATGAAAAACACCAGACGGTCTATGTAAATAAATTATTTGTTGAAGAAATATGTAAAACATGCACTAAAATATCGTATTGCTAATTTCATGCTATTTACAGTTTCTATTTAAAATTCTATGTACAGTCTAATTACAAGCTATATTTACCGTGTCTAGATACTACTTACTAGTTAATGCTATACTACTAGTTTGATATAATACGTAAAATCGAAGTAAATTGTATTTAAGTCTAACTATTTCTATTAATAATTGAAACTAGGGTCCTTCTAAATGGTAATGGTTCAAAAATTCGTCTTAATCAATCCTTTTGATCCTAGCGCAGCAGTCAGCAGTGGGTGAGTGTTTGATTTTCTTTGATTTTCGTCATTTCGTTCTGGTGGGGGAAGCTTACTGAGTTGTTTCATCGAGCACTACTACCAGGTTTTCAATATGCCGACGAGATTCCATTTTTTGAGAAAGGCTGAGCTGGATTTTGAAATTATTCTTCGCGGGGCGATACCTGAAGATACGGTCGATAAAAATAGAAGTATCTTGAAGGGATTAGTAGATGTTGTACCGGCCTCAAGCATTCAATTTAAAAAAGAGTGGGGTAAGGACATTCTTAGATCTCTCTCGAGATTGAAGGATGATATTAAATTATTAAAATCAGAGGGTAATGTAAATAAGCCAATTTTTGAAGCGAATTATGAAGCGATGGAGAGACGTTTTCGGTTATCAACCGATATGCCAGATTACTTAGCTACAATTTGGGAATTGATACAGGACTCATGGCAGGAGTTTTCCGATAACTCGTCTCAGATTAGTCAGCTTCTCGCAGGTCCGTCGCAGGCAACTAGTAGGGATATTCGGAAGGATACGGGCAGCGATTCAATAATTTATCCCTTAGATAATATGCTAAAAGATGAGCTTAGCACATCGGATGTGGATCCGGGCAAAATAATCGTCGCAGGTACTCCGATGGATGTTTCGGATAGGGTTGACGTTCGTCCATCGAATCCCCGTCCGGTAAATTTAGCTAAACTCCCAGTATCGTATGATGGTAGTAGTTGCGTGTTCGATTTCTTGGAGCGCCTCAGCGAGCTGGCAGAGAGTCGTTGTATTGCTGACCACGAGCTTCTGCGGGGTATTCCAGAGATTTTAAATGGCTCGGCGTTGCAATTTTTCCGTCAGGTCAAGGGTACTGTAGTGTCGTGGAACGATTTTTCTCAGCAACTGAAACAAAGATTTCAACCTGATGATTACACGTATAGGCTGTCTAAACAAATTTTTGTTCGCACTCAAGGGAAATCAGAATCAGTATCTGATTATTTTGCAGCGATGGATACGCTTTTCAGTCGTTTAGCTAGACCGATGTTAGAAGAACAAAAGCTCGACATACTGCTGCGCAACGTTAGACCGGTTTTCTCAAATCAGTTCGGTTTGACGGAACTAGATACGGTTGCAAAATTAAAATCGTTTTGCTCGCGCATAGAAGAAAATCATAAGCGTGCAAAGTTTTTCTGTGAAACGCCTAGCGATTTTCTGGCAACAGCTCCGCGCAACTCTAATAATGATGCGGGATCATCTAATCTCGATCGCAAAAATAATGTTTCCGAGAAGGGAAATTATAGAGAGTACTCACGTGTCAACGCGGTAAGTTCCGAGGGTCCTAGAAGGCCGTGCTTACGTTGCCGGACTTCCGACCACGGTTATGCTGACTGTCCGCGGAAAAATGACATTTTCTGCTTCCGATGCAAAGCTCCCGGACAGAAAAGTCCCTCGTGCAGTAACTGCAAAATTAAAAATCAAGAGGTTATGCATTTTAAATCTTCGTCTAATAGTTCAAAAAACGAAGCTTAGACGCTACTTGCCACAAGCAGCGATTGTACTGGAATACTAGTTGGAAGGGGTTGAGGAGAGAGTGCCTTAAGGCAGCAAAGACGAACAGTCCTTCGGCCGCCGCTCCTACTCCAAACTCGGCAAATAGTAATTTCCGCATCAATTGCTCGCGTAACTCCGGTAGCGTCGATAAATTGTTATATTTAGAATTAAATTTAAATAAATTAAAATTGCAAGGCCTGTTAGATTCAGGGTCCGCATTAAATATTATTGGTGCGAACGTTCATTTAGACATTATGAATCAAGGTTTTTCGTTAGAAAAATGTGATTCTTTTTCAGTGACCTCAGCAAATGGACAAAAGTCTCTGTGCATAGGTGCGGTTCAGTTGCCAATTACGATTAAGAAATTAACAAAGTTTTGTACTTTTTATGTATTTCCGGGTATAGAAATACCAATTATTCTGGGGATTGACATATGGAAGAAGTTCAATCTAATTCCGAATGACTTGCAATTTTTGCAAACTTCGGACATTTCGGAGTTGCATACATGTAGAATCGTAGAGCCGATGATAGCGGACTACGAGTATCTGACTGCGGAGCAACGTTTAATCGCAGATAACATTATCGGGCAGTTTAAAGAGATTTCGACGGAGAAGATTGGTTTGGGTCGTACGGATTTGGTGGTTCATCATATTGACACTGGGGATAGCGCACCAATTAAACAGCGCATGTATCGTCTCCCACCGCCAAAGTTGGATGCGTTAAACGCAGAAGTAGACCGGATGCTGGAACTCGGAGTGATAGAGCCATGCATCTCGCCATGGAATAGTCCGGTTCTGATGATACCAAAAAAAGATGGTACATCGCGTTTTTGTCTGGATTCGCGGAAGCTAAACAGCGTAACAAAGAAGTTTGCATACGGATTACCTTTAATTGCGGACATTTTAGATAGCTTGGGCAATTCGAAGTTTTTGTCATCTATTGATCTGAGCTCGGCGTTCTGGCAAGTTCCGTTGTCAGAGTCATCTCGCTTGAAGACCGCTTTTACAGTCCCGTACAGGAACTCGTTTGCCTTCACAGTGACTTCCTTCGGCGTGTCCAATGGATCGGCCGTACTGCAAAGTTTAATGGATAGTTTGCTAGGTCCGGCCTTCGAGAGGAAAGTTTTTGTATATCTGGACGACATCATTGTTACGGGCAGTACTTTTGAAGAGCATGCGTCATTGCTAATGCGTGTTCTCGACAGGCTGAAATACGGTAAACTGTCAATAAATTTCGACAAGTGTCAATTTTTCAGATCAGAGATGAAGTATTTAGGGCACGTAGTGGATAGATTTGGGCTGAGAGTGGATCCGGAGAAGGTTTTGGCCATAACATCTTTTCCGATGCCAAAATCCAAAAAGGAAGTGCGTCGTTTTCTCGGCATGGCCTCTTGGTATCGAAGATTTGTGGAGAACTTTGCGTCCAGGGCAGCACCGCTGACCAAGTTGACTGCAACCAAGATGGGAACCCCTAGGTTTGCATGGACAGCGGAAGCAGAGATGGCGTTCAATGATTTAAAGGTGGCAATTTCGTCCGCTCCCGTTCTGTCTTGTCCGGATTATTCTAAACCATTCAGAGTTTACACGGATGCGTCTTCATATGGCACGGGGGGAGTGTTGACCCAAGGGGAAGGTGATGAAGAGAAGCCGGTCGCATTTGTGAGTAAGACACTAGCGGCAGCGGAACGGCATTACAGTGCAACAGAACGCGAGGCCCTGGCAGTTCTACATGCGGTGGAACATTGGAGATGTTACCTTGACACTGGTGAAGAATTTGAGATAGTGACGGACCACAGTGCTCTTCGATGGTTCATGGGACTGGAGTCACCTTCTGGTAGATTGGCCAGATGGGGGGTAAGGTTGTCACCGTTCAACTTCAAGATTATTCATCGAAAAGGCTCCGAGCAAGTTGTTCCGGACGCTTTGTCGCGCGCTCCGATCACGGCAGCAGTCACATTATCTGAAACGAAAGACACCTGGTTTAAGCAGAGGTTTAATAGTGTGTTAGTAATCCTCAGGCGCACCCTAACATGACGATCATAGACGGAAAATTATACCGTCATAGTAAAGCTGAAGCTGAACCCGATCCAGACTTCATATGGAAGCAGGTGGTGATGAAGGAAGACCAAGAGAGGTTGATGAAGTTTCATCATGATCAACCATCTGCGGGTCATTTGGGAATTTTTAAGACGTACCATCGTCTTCGGCAAAGCTACTACTGGCCTGCGCTGTATCAGTCCGTAGTGAAGTACGTTTCAAATTGCGAAACATGCCTAGCAACGAAACATACGACGTCAGCGCCGTTAGGATTGATGACTACACCTAAGCGTTGTAGCCGTCCGTTCGAATTTATTGCTCTCGATGTACACGGGCCTTTACCTATGACCAAAAATAAACACAGGTACATATTATTGGTCACCTGCTGTTTTAGCAAATATTGCGTAGTCATACCGCTTAAAGAGGCAACTTCAGCGTCTATGATACCGTTAATTCGGGAAAGGGTATTCCTTATTCATGGTATACCTAGAGTGGTGTTGTCGGATAACGGCAAACCCTTCATATCCAAGGAGATGAAGAGATTTTTCTCGGATTATAATATACCGACCATCTTTAATACTCCATATCATTCTCCTCAAATAAACACGGTCGAACGATATAATCGTACGTTAAACTCAATGTTGACGGCATTTGCCAGTAAAAATCATAAAACGTGGGATGCTCACCTATCTGAATTTCAGTTTGCTCTGAACGCAGCTCGGTCAGAAGCCAGTGGTTACAGCCCAAACTTTTTGGTATTCGGTCGTGAGATTGTCTCTAGTGGAGAAGTTTATGCCGCGATGTCTTTGGCCGAAACCCAGGAGGTCTTGATGTCACCAGAAGAAGACGACCGTCTAGAGAGAGTTGGCGTTCTGGAAAGGATTTTTAAACAGGTCAATGAAAATTTGTCAAAACAACATGACAAAAATAAATTAATTTATGACCAAGGCCGACGACATTTACCCTTGAAAAAAGGTGACATAGTATGGAAAAAGACTAGATTTTTGTCCAATAAAGGCAAGGGATTTTCATCCAAACTGGCACCCAATTACGAAAAATTCCGTATCGCTGAAAAACTGTGCGATCAAGTATTCAAACTCGAAACACTAGACGGCAAATTATTGCCAGGCGATTATCACGCAAAAGACTTTAAAGTAAACGGGTGTACCAGTGAGTTGTCGACAGTAGACCAACGGACATAGCTTCTTAATTTTTGTTGAAAATTATATCACCAATATTTACTTGTACCATAGTTAAATTTTTAAAAAATATTAGTAGTGGAAGATAGGGGAGACTTGAATAAAAAAAAATAAAACTTACGGGTTTCGAATGATCAGCAGCATGTAGTTCGCAGCAGCTTTTGGTGCGGACCGGGACGGCTGACGGCATAAGTGCTGAAATGTTTGGACATTTACGTTAAATAAACTTGTGGTAGTTTCGGAGGAGGTTTTCGTAGATCAAATTTTTATGAGCTACGGTATTATGAATGGTCTGAGGCTCTCATAGGTGTCCCAGTAGAATGGCTGTGGATGGATTTAGTGAGGAATGAATGAGATGAATATTAGAGTATGTCCTCGCACTGATTAGAGAAACAGGCCAGTAGCTACAGTCTGGGAGTGGTTCCAGTGCTTATAATGCTTTCCCGATCTCTAATTGTTGATCTTGGGACAGGCTGTAGTCCGTGTCGAATTGCAAAATTGGGTCAACGTGGTTATTGACACAATGCAATTTTGATTTACGTTTGTAAACAGTTTTTCGTGTGCGGAACGTTAACACGCGTTAACATACGTTAGATAGTCGGAACTAGGTTTTCACTGGCGTTTTGCGATATAAGTCTGCAGATTCGTTCGTTTTTTGATTTTGAGGTTAACCTAATAGGTATCACGTCAAGATGGTTTACTCACCGGAATTTGGAAGGGTTGAGTCGTTGGCGGAGAAAAAAATTAAGGTCGCTTAATTTTTTTAACGGTGGTACGGGGGATGTAACGCTCTCCGCGTTTTCCCGCTGATTTTATTCCATTTTCCCATCCAACTCGAGTTCCACATAGTTCGCGAGCATGTTTACGAGCTGTCATCCGGCGACTTTTCACAAT
The DNA here is from genome assembly GCA_944548615.1 of Micropterix aruncella. Lineage (NCBI taxonomy): Eukaryota > Metazoa > Arthropoda > Insecta > Lepidoptera > Micropterigidae > Micropterix > Micropterix aruncella. The sequence continues at coordinate 894,712 of OX155968.1, forward strand.
CGAAAGCGGCGCGAGCGCTATTTAATCGTTCGGCGCTCGACTCTATGCCGAGCGTACACGAAATCGGCCGAATAAGGACGTCGGAATAGATCGTTGCCAGGCGTAGGAGATTGATGCGATGTTTCGGAAATATTTTCCGAAGGTGTTTATTTTATTTAATCCGAAATTAAATTGGTTTCTTTTTAATTGTTCATTATTGGGATATGGTAGGAATCTTGTTTCATAAATTTTATCCATTTTCATAAGGTGTGCTAGATGGTAAATTGGCCATCTTAAAGGTCGTGGGTTCACCTACTTTTAGGTTTTCGAGGATAGGAAAATGAAGGATAGAGGTAAGGGGATTCTGATCATTGGGTTAGAAATAAATAAAAATCAGAAATATTCTCTAAATTGTTAAGATTTTTAATCATCCTAAATAAAAAGGCCTAATTTGAATTCAAAATCTCGCGCGCTGAGAAATGGAATTTCCCTTACGGGCCCGCCAAAAATGTAGTATAACTACCAGCCGAAATGGGAATTCGCCCTCATTTTATCGCCAAGCAGCAGAATCTCAAGATCCCAGGGAAGTCCGTAGTAGGATTAGGACGATAGTTTTTCCTGGTAAGTGCTCGATGTATTTTACTCTGTTTGCGATCCTTTCGGATCGGTTTGGCGGGGGTCAGAATCAAACGACTGGACTTGAGCTATTGCTGTTCCTGTTCCGAGATCTGTACCTTCGTCCCGGCGCGAATATTCTAAAATAGGCCCTTTCTGCGATAGGGATCTTCTGCGAGGGATCTACATATCGGATCCTTATTCGGGCAATACTCGTCGAAAACGAGCACATCCGGGGATTCCGTATCTGCGTTTTTGGATCGTCGTTGGGGAAGGTCATTGAGCAAGCCCACTGCCATTCCACGGCCGTTAAGGACCGTCATTTGGAGCCTGGCTGCTGATCTGAAGCCATACGACCGCATCGGGAATCGTAGTTCCGGCGAGTCTGCGCGGCGTCATACCTACCTGCTCCAGTCTACGGCTAGTACGAGAGTACGATCATCGGAGTACCGTACTCGCACCTCGGCGGCCGCGACGAGCTGCACCGGACGTCAATCGCAGCGGAAGGCGCGAAGATTCGAATGGCGGAGCGCGCATATCCTATTCCCCAATTGAACCGTACCATTATATTTGAGGAGCAAGAATCGACCTCCGTAACCCTGAGCTCTGCTCGCCGCTGACTAGCGGCAATTTGAATTGTTCTTTTTAATATTGTTTTGTTTTAAATATTTTCACTCTTGTTTACCATTTTTACTCATTGTTTGTTTTGAATATTAGTTTAAATTGTGTTTTATACTTATAACGTTTACTTGTTTTAACCTATTAAGGTAATATTTGAAGGATAGGGTTTAGCCATATCCTTCACCCTAATTTATATTTATCCGCACAGACCTCCACTGTGCCGAGTGTGCATAAATTAGGCAAAATAAAGAATTTAGAAACATCACTTCTTTTTAGTTTATAGTTTCTACATATTCTATATATATAGACCTTTTTTTTATGTTACAACATTTACCAAAAATGCGTCTAGCTCTTAGGGGCTCTCTAGACGATCAAGCATGCTTGACAAGCATCGCGTCGTGGGCTGGGAAGGAATCGTAAACCGCAGGAAAAATGCAAATATTTTTTTAATATGTGAGAGTGGCCACCCTTCACTAGACTCCAAGAAGTTTTCTCTGTGAATGAAAGTCGTGGATGTCGAAGTAGAAGTATTTAATCAGAAGGTAAGTGAGTCGCCAGTTCTTAACGCCTTGATTGTTATTTCGCCGTTGTGTAGTAGTGTGGGCGCGCGGTGAAGCCGTAGTAGTGTGTCCGAAGTGTGTAGTCGAGGACCGAGGCTTGACGATCGGTATCGCGGATAATGCAGGTACTGCTTGATAATGAAGTGTAGTCGCGATAACTGTCCACTGAGGGGACGATGAAGATGTGTAGCGCGATAACTATCCGCCAAGGGAATGATGCGTAGAGCGCGGTAACTATCCGCCAAGGGAATGATATCGATCGATTGAAATTTACTACGTTTTATACCGTGAGCGGTGATGTAATAGCTATGAGTTGGGTGCGACAGTGTATCGATCAGAAGAAATGACATGAGTCGTCGCTTGACTGTGCATAAATTGCCGAATTTAGTTGGAAATTAACTGCAGCTGGCTCGTGTAGATTTGAGCGAGTTTGCGGTTTCCATTCTGTGGAAATTACTTTTTTGTTGTGGGTATGTTGGACCGACAGGGCTCCAACAAATACATTTACCAAAAATGCTTAAATTTGTAGTTTATACTAGGGATTAACATTAATTAGACGTAATTGATTGATGAATGACGTGACTCCCTGGTATAAACTACAAAATTAGGCATTTTTGGTAAATGTTATATAAAATATTTGCATTTTTCCTTCGGTTTACGATCCCCTCCCAGCCCGCGCCGCGATGCTTGTCAAGCATGCTTGATCGTCTAGGGAGCCCCTTACAATGCAAGTTGGTGGCGTGAAGTAACATAGGTATTGGCGTGTAATAACACGGATTGTCGCGCGGCGTGTTGTGTGTGGGCGTGCCCGCGCCGCTCGCGCTTAGACCCTTATTGGGCCAATTTGGGGTCCGCGTTTATGGGCCGCTCTCCTCGCGGCTATTGTCCGACAGGGGGCTCTAATGAGAGGGTTAGCTCGGCGTCTTTTCACAGAAACCGCCTTTTTGTCCGCCTGCCAGTGTGTTGTCTTAACCGATGTCTATCGAAATAAGTGCCATTACTCCACGGTGGTCTAGCACGAAACTATTCGATTAAGAGTTGAAGGTTATTTTGTGACCGCCCTTAATTTAACCCGCCGCTGCGCGCGTGCGGCCTGTAACATCCTCACTCGCCCGATGCACGGACGATGAATGCCACGGAGTGGGGGAGATTGATAATGAAGAATGTGCATTTTTATATGAAAGGTGCATCCAGAGTCTAACAACTAGGGACCATTATATCAAATAGTTGTGCGTGTGTTAAGAAGTAATAATATGATTCTTTAAGTCATCATTTTTCAACCAGCGGGTCGCGGGGTTTGCAGGCTATCTAAAAATAAAACTGAAAATATCACAAAAACGTGTAATCTATACTAATATTATAAAGAGGTAAAGTTTGTGAGGTTGTAGGAAGTAATCTCTGGATCCACTGAACCGATTTTGAAAATTCTTTTACTAATAGAAAGCCACGTTATTTGTGAGTGTCATAGGCTATATAATAATCCGAAAAATGAAAAGACTTTTTCTTGGTAGTCGGATTTCCAATGTAAGTCGGAAAAAACGGTCCAACGAAAACGTTTCTAACTAACGCTGCCTTAACGATGAGAGATATATGATTAAGTTCTAGAGAAAAGTTGTAGAGCTTGATAATGCCTACTAAAAAGTCAGTGACAGCATATGTCTAACTTTTATATAAGTCACAAAAAGTAGTATTTTATATAAAAAAAATAATTTAAATCATGTTTATTGGTTATAATTATCAACAATTATGAATTCTTATCAAAATAAGTAGATTTATCGTCTCAAGTGTTTAAATAAATGGTTAAAGAGATGACACTCACAAATAAGACACTCACAAGAAGACATTATCAAATAACGGTAATATAGTCAAATTGGCATGCAAATACATACATACCTACATATGCAGTAAAAATATAACCCTTCTTTTGGCAGTCAGGAAATAAATCATAGCACTCAGTACTAACCAAACCACACTCATAATTTCATCACAAGTAAAAAGTTTTACCGCCCAACGAAGTGGGCACGGGTCAGCTGGTTATTGTATAAAATATTCCGCAATTTCAATACTCTACTATACTTTATTCAGCCACGCACTTCATCTTAGTTGCTGTAGAATGAAATGTTACACTTGTAATACGGTTTCGTTTGATATATGGGGCAAAGTGTTACAACAAACTTTGAAAGTGTCTACGAAATCACCATAACCGCGAAGGTTTTAGAGTTTAGCGACGGCGGGTTAAGTCGTCTTTGGAATGTAAAACTGTGCAGTTTTTTTATCGCTCTTGAATCCGTGTGCGATGAGAGGGCGATCGCGGGCTTTGGGAGCGCAGTGCAGTGCGCAGGTCTCGACAGGACGGGACGCGACCTGCCCGACGGCTGCGAGACGGCATTCCTCAGATGCCGACGGCCGCGGCGTTGCCACCTGCTTCTACCTTTTATCACCAAATCAGCACAAAGCATCTCTCGAACATCTACCTACGAAGACTATTGTACCTATTGAACACTTTTTAAATAATAATTTTTAATTAAATATTTGAGAAGCTTAAATGCAGAATCAAGTACACACTGTGTTCTCACGTGACGTGTACACGTCATCGAATTGCTTCTGACGCCTAATAGAAATTATTTATTTATGTATTTAATTTCAATATAATTTACAAAATTTCTAAACTAACCTAACTAGGCCATGCTCATAACAAGGTAAGCTTACTGATTTTGATATTTTTTAATAATATATTCTTATAATAATAATAAATACAGTAATACAAGGTTTAGGTTATGTCCGCAGGGCACATCGATATCATAGTTTTGGTATTCGTTTATTTGTTGTAGTTTGAACTGAAAATCTTATTTTTTACTTTGTATGAATTATACCACTTACTTGATCCTCTACCGTGACCCTCTAGATGTCTATGTTATAAATATGAAGGTGTAGCTCGAGCCCGAAGTCTTTTTTGTGAATTACACCGCCTATTTGACCCCCCAGGAGTTTGTTTTAAATTTCAAGTTTCAGTTTAACCTGGAGGTAGGTGAACACAGAGATATAGAAGCCCATAACTATTATATTAACAAAGTTTAGCCAGTTGTTTATCTATATGTTTGGTGTTCGTTTGTCGTTTGTACGTTTTTTATAGAAAATCTTGTTTTTTTATATATTTTGAACATGAAATTTTTGAACATTTTCGAAATGTTTTGTGTTTTTTGTGAATCACGCCACCCCCCTTCACCCCCTCGGGATTCCAATCGGTTGAGACGTTTAGCCTGCAGGTCGGTGAACATAGAGATATCGAATTGCGAAACTATTATATTGATACCTAACCACAAATAAATATCTTTAATAAATAAACTAAATAAATAGGATAGAAAACGAATTTACCGCGTGAAATTTGTAGGACCCACGTTTCGGTGACGTCGCAATTCTACTTTCCTCGCATGATCCGGGAAGCCATTGAAATAAGAAGAACTCCGAACTTCAATAGAGACGACGGCTACAAACTCTGTTCTACGTGGAACCCTCTTTTTAAAATGTTCCCGCCGCCGAACGCCGAACGCAAAGACGTAAAACAGGATACAGTGAGTGTTGTGTGCAAGACGGATTGTCAAAATTCCCGCTCTCATAGCCCGGCCCCCCACCACCGTTATAACCTACGCAGTGGCGGCAGCGGTATGCGGCCTACCCGCAAAACAACGGACTGACAGCTCTTCAGTCTACCCTAGACAACGGCGGCTGCAACGTCACCGAAACGTCGGGTCCTACAAATTTCACGCGGATTCGTTTTCTATCCTATTTATAATGGTAAACAACCGCGATAGTCTTCGATTTTATATTATAAACTAAATAAATATTTCAAAATGAATACTACTTCAACATTACCCAAATCCATTGATATTAATATATTTGTAAGTAATTTTTCTGTTTCCCAGCGTCCCTTATTTTTTGTAAATTGCAATAGAAATATATATTTTTGATATTACTTTTACATAAAATTCGACTTCATAAAATTGTTATGATTCAGATTTTACTTTTAATAAACTAAATTAAAATGCAAATTAAAATAACAAATTAAAAAATAATATCTTAGAAAGATGATACTTTAAGAATATCTTAAATTGTGTTAAAAAATCGATTTTTATTCTCTACCAAACTCTACAAAATCGATTCGATGAATCATTTTTGCGGTGCGCGTGACATCATTAATTGACTTAATCCGGTAAAAGTGACAGGTTGGGCCTCAAACAAAACAGTCAGCTATTGTGCATCTATGGAAGGGCCGCGCCGGTCAAGCGGCTTCCAATCCCGTTGGTGTAAACCAGAGGTACCCAAACTTTTTTTTCCCGTAGACCACTTGCCGTTTTCCGTAGACCCTGCCTGCATAATATTGAATTTTCCTAAACTTACTAACTTTTAATGTATTTTTAACGGCTAGAACAGTACTGATCACTTACATAAAGTGTTTGGTAAATTGGACTGTTGTCAAAAATAAAAAAAACTTGTAATTTTGAGTTATTTCTAAGCGTCCACGACCTTGCACTACGAAGCATTTGAGAAAGCCGCACATAACTGCACATGTAGCACTATCACGCTTGCTCATTCGTGTGACACGTCCATCCTACTCGCTCGCACGGATACTCATTGAATTGCATTTTTCACATATCTCACTTCGACCTCCCCTCGTTAGTCATTTGCGCTGGCCTCCTCAAGCGACTAGCGATGCAATTTGTGTTGAGTGTCGATTTTCTTCCATGATACTTGTGACGCGCGCGTTTGTTTATTGCTATTATTATAAGTTTAAATACTAGGCTGATCATACAATCTGTTTTAGAAAATATATGAGATTTTCCGATTCGCCTAACCGTTTATCATGACCTGATAGGGTCCACTAACGTGGACCGCCATTTACATCTGATGCACCCCGACTTTCTTTTCACGCTGGCATGGACCCCCTGCAACTCGAAATCGATCCCTGGGGGTCGATATAGACCACTTTGAGAATCACTGGTGTAAACCGACCGACATTTACAAAACAAAGACCTACAAATAAAAGACCTGCGTGAACTGACAATCCGATTTTTTTTGTATTCCTAACAACCTACGCAGCGCAATAATTGATGTGATTATTTATTTTGACAACGCATGAGAAATCGCAAGCATTTGCGTATAATTTGAGTCTTTGTTTATCTAATTTCAAGAGCAAAATGGCGAAAGTTGGTAGCGCCGTTTACCCGGCAGCATTTTACAATCTGGCGCGACTCCTCGGGCGCACTTTTCATTTCTCTCTCTCTCGGCTGTGCCCGTGGGAGCGAAGAAGAATGATATTTTCTACAAGTCATGATTTTAATGGCCACCGATACCCACTCAGCCTCCATCCATATCGTTTAACGATCCACGATTCAATCTTTGTGCTGTCGGATCCGATCGAGTTTCTGACGTCATTATCGACGCTTAACCTACTGGGATTAATGGTGGTGAGGTATTTCTTTATTCCTATCCTAATTACATTAGTCAACTAATTTTAACTTTTTTCCTGCATCTGGTTCGTAAATGGGTGGATTTACCTCATTTTGGGTTGTTGAATTCACTGATAGAATCAGTTTTTCTCTATCACGTCATGTTTCTTAGATACACAGCAGAATTAAAAACAGTACTGGCGGACATTGACAGACTCAAACAAACAAGAAATACATATTCAGAACTTTAGAGCTCAATATTAGTTCATATTTATTTTTGGACATGCCAATAAAAGACTTAAATCAGTCCGCAGCATATTTTAAACTTTAATCTTCTTTGATATTTAAAATTTTATATTCACAATCGACTACGTAAATTTGTTTTCTTTTCTAGACGTTTTTAATTTAACCTTATTTTCAACATTCCATTTTATAGACTATTTACTGATTTTGTAACATGATTTAGGAATATTGCTTTTATGTTTATATTTTTGCTCTTTGATTATTAATATCTTTATTTTTTTGCAATATTTTTCGATTGATTTTTCTTTCTGTTCTATACATTTTTTTGTTAACTTGCCGTGGATTTGGTATTTCTAATTTGGATATTTCTTAATTCTCTTTTTAAATCTATTTTTAATATTTAGACAATGTTGTTGTTGATTTTGTTTAGTTTATTGGCATTCGCATTTCTAAGGTGCGATACAGTTTTATTCACCAAAATTTATCCTTCTATAATAAGATTCTAGAGCAAATGAAAAGCCTTGGAGAGGACCAATTTAAAACAATAATTATAAATAATTTGGTAAGAAACCCAGTTTATGGTATAAGGGAGTTTGAAAATTCCGAGTTTATTTTCCATGTTGATAATTAGTAAAATTTGTAAAATTTAAACATAACGATATTATGATAGCTGACATTCTAATTCTCGTATAATTTATTATACATCTATTTATGTTTTAAAAATTCGAAGGCATATTGCTGGATTGACAATAAAATTATTTTGCGTTGATTATTCTACATAGAATTTGCATTTCATTTTAATATATTATTCTCTCTTACTATTTAAAGACATTAGTATATTTTGATTATTTGTAAGTATGTAATATTAAATATAATATTACAGCCATGACAACTATCATGATAGTTATGTTTTTAATAATTTAATTTTAAGCATTTAATTTTGTGACGCATCCAAGTGTAGGAATGCCTATCTACTGGAGTAGTTGATTGTATTGTATTGTATTGTTCGTAATAAATAAAAAATATAAAAGAAATGCGACGATTAGGATAACGATAGGATGACGATTTTTTTTAAGGATAATAATTTTTGTACTGATATTTTTGTAAATCATGAGATAAACGGCGCATACGCAATTATTAATTAAGCATGCGGAGTACGCATAAAACATTATACTCTATTTAGTAACAATGTAAAAATATTAGCGATAACCATGTATTATATTAGAGTATTGTTTGCCTACCTATTATACTAAGTAAATAAATAAATAAATTAGAATGATACTAAAATCATGCTCGTCAGACATTTAACCCTTCGAGTAGCGGCATAATTTTATGGCAGACCGCGGCAATTTATTGTTTTTTTTTGTAATATCGCCGCGCTCGATAAAAAGTACTAAAACTATGGAACTACTATATAAATCATAAAAAGAAAAACTGTGCAATGATCGCATTTAAATTTCGTATATAGAATATTGAAATCTCATTTTGTAAAACAATTAGATAATTATGAATAAATATGAGAAAGTCGAAAAAGTGAAAAAATACTCGGCATTTCTAACTTGTATACTTGTCTTACGGAAAAATACGGAACCCTATTTTGAAATTTTAAATACTATCGTGATCTTTCTTAGATTCTCTATCAAAGATAATATTTCGTTTTGTTTATTAGCATACAAAACTATTTAGATATTAGCTAATAAAATCCAATAAAAATGTTGATTTCTCGAAAAAAAAAATGATGATGGCAATGGAGAAATGGTTTGACAATGGAATTTTACCAGAAATATCCTCGAAATGACGCGCGAAATTATTCTAGCGGCCGTCTATGTATTTATGGTAATATTGAGATATTTGGTATGGATTTTAGATGCGTTAGAATTAGAAAATAATATTACTGTGCGCTCCCGGAGCAAGCCGCCATATTGGTCGTTACGTAGTCAGCGGTGTTCTGATATGCAACCAAATTTGGTCGTTACGTGCCGAAGGGATTTCAGAGGTGTTAGATTGTTTTGTATTGTATCGTTATGAAAACGTTGTCATCTGTCGTGTCGTGTCGTGTCGTGAACTTCTAAACGTATTCAAGTCAAAAAATCACATCGAAAAATCGCTTAGATTTAGGACTTTGAATGTTGCGTCACTGTTGCCCCGGGTCGTCCCTGCCTTCTTCCCGTGAGACCTCCTGTCGCAGAGGAAGCTCGGCGGAAACGTGATGTTTGTGCAGTAACTATTATTCTCATGCTTTTTTGTACCGCGGAGACCAGAGACCACCGGTCTGCGCGGTGCGCGTTCCAGCGCACAGCTGGCATTGCATAAACAGTCTAATTGACCAGCGGCTATACACAAATTAGACACCCGCCAACTCCATCAGGATGAGATGCTATTGCATTTCCTCTCGGTATGCATACAATGTTGTCTGTAGGTCTTCGGAGTACATTACATTTTCGTCGTGTCCAATTGACGGCCAAAGACCGCTCTTGGACGTGTCAAAATAATTAGGTTAGGTAGTAAGTTTCGTTACTACTCTTTACTGAACATACATAGGTAGTCATGAATTAACTACTAGATTGTCAAACTATAAATATAAATAATCAAAATGGAAGCCTAATATTTGAAGTAGTTAGTAATTCGAAAAGATACGTAGTAAAATTATTAATCGTAATATTCAAATTGTCAGTAAAATGTTAAATAATCAAATTAAATCAACGTTATGCATTTTAAACTAAAAGTACAGATATAAGACCATATAGAATAATCAGACAATAAGGGTCTACTTTTTAAGTAATTTAAATGGGCACAATATTTGAAAAATCATGGCCCCTTAAATTCGGCCAGATTATAGAAAGGGTGGCCTATCAGCATCTCCTTGATGTTTTTTTAAAATTTTATGTCCTCCAGCTGTTTAAATTTTGTAGGGAGTAGATTATAGAATTTAATGCTAAGGTACAAGTAGCTTTTCTGTACTTTTGCCAGTCGTATTCAGGGTACGCATAAAAGGGAGCTACCGCGGGTATGATGCGAGTGAATGTCTGCATTAATTGCAGTTTCTGCGAGGTGCTGTCTAGCATACATTAAATACTGGTATAGACCACATCTCCAGTGCATCGATTTTGGTGCGTATCCGAGCCTTCAGGGTCCATGTCTCCGATGCATAGAGAAAGATCGAGAAAACCAGAGCTCGAACCAGCCTGACCTTAGTCGGCTTGCTTATACCCCGATCTTCCACAGCCTTTCTAGCTTGCTCATGGCCGATCTTGCCATCTGGCTTCTGCGTGAGACTTCCTTTTCACAGTTTCCGTCGTTGCATATCATGGAGCCCAGATAGACAAAGTCTTTCACATCTTGAAGGTCACTCAGCTCGTTGGTGCGTTGCATGGTTGCAGTCCGGTCCACAAACAATCCTTATAGGTATCTATACCACGAAAGTTAGCATATTGAACATAATAATCAATTTTAGGAACTGAGTGCCATCTACACGTTGCGTGTCGTAGTAAAATATTGGTTTCCATATCGTAGTAAGTCGTTGAGCAATCTGTTACACTATATAATCAATGGTGTGGACCGGTGATGACTGTTTCATACTCGTACATTGTCGAAAAGGCCCAAATGCGTGTGGCTTTGTGTGTGTTATTAGATCGTCACGCTAAACAGCATAAATCCGTCAATACATCGGCGGTAGGTAAGCGGGCGGCGACTCCCCCATCTCAAGAAGACAAGGAAAAAAGGAACGAAGCCCGTGTCTGTCGGAGTGAGTGAATAGTAAGTATGCGAGGCATTGTTTGCAGAAAGCGCCCGCGAGCCATACAAATCGGCCAGACAAAAGCGGCCCACTTCCAAACACACAACACATCCGAGCTGAATTTTCGTCACATCCACGCGCACATCCCAACTACGTGTGGACACAGATTACAACAAGACGCTGTCTAATAAAACAGATGGGTCACGCATTTGGAGATGGCCGTCTATGGGGCTACCCAATTCATTTTTGTAAATATAAAGAGCTGATTGAGGGTGAGAGTGTGTCGGTGTTTGTGTGTGTGTGTGTGTGTGTGTGTATCTGAAGGGTGGGGGTCAATGGGCCCTTGCTGAGTTGGCCACGAAGACCCATTCTGTTCAGGGTTGGTCACACTCACGGGTCAACACCTATCCGACGGCCTCCACGCATGAAGTGCGAGCCTGGGTAGGACTCTGGCCTTATGGTCAGTTTCCGCTGGGAATCAACCTTCTGGTGCTCCTGGACGGTCTGCGCACCGTGCGGCGCAAGCCAATCGACTGTGCACTCTGACTAACAGTCGGGGGAGTCTGGAAGCTGTACTGTTTCCTATAGAGCGGGGGTGGTTGCGGACCTTACGGAGACTGCTCTTGAAACGACCATCGGCTATCCGATCCTGGGTGAACAGCCGGGCAAAGGACGCTGTGGTTCGCGATAGATAGCAATCAGTGTTTCCATCTGGTTTTTATAAAAAAAACTTATTCTTTAAGTAAGGCCTAGTGCCCATACTAAAAGACCTAAGTTAACATAACCGTTTCAACAAAATTACACAATAAAAATTACAATTAAATTACAAATTACAAATTACAAAAAACGGCAACTTCCGAAATGGTTGGTAGCAATACGTAAAAAAATTAACAAATATGGGTTTTACTTCCGACGGCGAAATACCGGACTTCGTCGCGGAAATTCAGTTCCCTCGGGCCAAAACCTACTGCGAAAAAGCCGGGGCTGGGAAAGTCAAATGGCTGGTCGAAGGCAGAGCTCAAGGGTCATACAGCGGTTCTCCAGCCCAAGATAAATGCCCTGCGAAATCACCCAAAATTACCAAATTTCGCACTACTCAAAAATATGGAAAAAAACGAGAATAAACAACTCACAGTATTGCTGGTCTTTTTGATGAAGAACTAAAGAACTGGCACTTCTCCCACAGACTACTTTTAAAAGGTTTCAAACACCGATTTTATGAAAAAACTGATTTTTCTCAATTAAAATGCCGCAACCAGTACGTACAATCCGATGAAGCGCTCTCTCTCTCTCTCTCTCGAAAGTACCCCCAGCTGTCAGTCAACAATTAAATCGAAGATTTCTTCCACTATGGAGCTCTAGCGCAATCAATAGGCATTTGTTTCAGCCAAGAAACAAACCTGGATTAACATTTTATAAAACAAAAATAGGCGCCATAGAAATGAATTTAAACAAAAAGATATAAATTTAACGAAATTCGTTATAATATTGATATCGAATATTGATCAAATAAAATAAATCTAAAGTGTTTTAGAATAATTAGGGCTAAAATAATTCGACGACAACATTCAAAGCTTCAGATAATACAACTTCGAATGGTGTCGCATCTGTTGGGAGTACACACAACTCTTAGATTAATCTGTGGAGTGGACTCAGCGCCGGGCCTCCTGTATACCCTCCCTCTTATTGTCAACGCGAAAGACACACGACCACTGATAAACATCTCGAGCTTTGCCAAGATGTGTACGGTAGCCGAATACCTGCTTTCCCGTTTGGAATAGTGACAAAGAATCCATAAGACATAATGGTGCTTTTATCGACGAGACTTCGGTGCTTCGGCCATCTCGGATGAGCTTCTCAGTGTATAATTCAGAGTAAATAGAAATAGAAAGAATTTTGTAACAATGTATTTATTTGTTGACATTCGGGTAGTGACCTATCAGTGCGATCGTACAGCAATAAGGTAAACATGAACACAATCCATACGATCATTCTAGACTCTAGACCAGTGGTTCTCAAACTTATTTCGTCTGCTGCCCACTGAAAATTAATTATTTTTCAACGCCCCCCGTTATTTTTTACTTAACAACATCTTAAAAACCACAATGACATTCATTACTTTAATTCTAAACGAGACTTTCTTACCAGTGGGAGCAATTAAAACGTAACTTTATGAGTATCTTTTATTCAAATTAAAACAAACATAATCAATTTTAATTTTAAAACTAACCTAATTTGAAGGATGAATCTGATGATTTTTAACAAGTTTGTTGATATCAGGTTCAAATTTACTCAAAAACAGACGTAAGTCGCCGCGTTCGGTAACGTGCAAACGAATTCTCTTTTTATTAAGCAGCGTTGCCACAGCACTAAATCCACGTTCACACAGATATGACGATGGGAATGCTATAAAAAATCGTTGAACGATCGACCACAATCCAGGGTATAATTGTTTTCCAAGAACTCTTATCACAGAGTCAAACAGATTGTAAAATCGAGTCAGACAATTGCCTCTCGATAGTCAACGCAAGAAATTACAATTCAGCCATAGCACCCCTAAACCACTTCAACCCCCCCCCCCCCATTTTATCTGGGCCCCTTACCGACCCCCTCTAGGCTACCAGCGCCCACAAGGGGGCGTTATCACCCTTTTTAAGAACCACTGCTCTAGACGAATGCACTACGCAGGCCTGTATTTCGTAAGCATACAAAATACATTGTCTTTGTTTATTGATTAGTAACTAACGTCTTATTACAACTAAACTACTTTAAAGTTAACCATATGAAAATTAAAATTATTAGATAAAATATTACAAATTCATAAACAAAACATAATATGTCCGATATGTATTAATATATATTATAAAAGTAATAATTATATAAGGAATAAGTTTTAGTACAAGTGTAGTAGGTACAGTTTAACTACATTTATTTGTTTTATTTAGACAAATAAAGATTTTGCTACATTGATGTCATTTCATACAGACTTTTAATTTAAAGACTTGTCCATTTTTTAATCGAAGCGCATTCTCTATTTATTTATTTATTTAACCCCTCGAGCCTCAGAGGGACCGATCGGACTCAAACGTAAAGCACAGTTGCGCCTCGTTGGGACCGATCGGACTCTAAATTTAGTATTCTAAAGTTCTAATATGCAACAATTCTAAAGTGCAACAACGGTTTGGGAGAAATTAATATTTTGGTCGGCTGCCATAATAAATCTAAAATTTCCATAATTTTATATAGTCTTTCAAAGACATGCGCTCGTGAAATCTCGTGGCTCGAGGGGTTAAGAATGAATTACTATAAAACAATGTTTTTACTTATAAAAATATCAGGAACCGAATAGCAAAACCTTAACCTTTTGCTGTTTGTGTTACAAACAGAATTGGCTTAAAAAAAATCAATATTTATATAATAATATGTTAAGAAATATAAAATTTAATATAAAATATATAAAAGTGCAATTTGATGTATGGTTAGTCTGCCATGACTCGATAACCACTCTTTTATTTTATTTTTGAATACCCTAAATGTCAAATTCATTTTTATTTCCATATTAATCAGATTGTAAAATCTCGGCGTAATGATAGAGTAATGTCTTTGTCCAAATGATGTTTTCATCCTGAGTATTATTAAGCTATTTTCTAAAACTTGTTGGTCTTCGGTTCTGAATTATTCCTAAATTTGAATTATTGTCCAAAAATAGCTTCAAGAGGGTAGTTTTTAAAAAAAGTTGCATACTATCAAGGACTTTAGCTTCCATATAAAGTTCATTGCTGTGATGCGATATGGTCGCGATATGACGCTATGCTAGGCTGAAAACGTGTCCTCCACCCTGCTCTGCACATTTTGCTCCTGCTTTTCGGTTTTCTTTTAGTTAGATGATGCGATTTAGTTGGATGAAGCGATATTACGATGATTCATATTTTAAACGGGTATCATGATATTATTATCATCGCTCGTTCATTCATATCCTTTTGAAACACCCTCGAATTCCGATCTCCTCCTCCGCGACCCGAGGGTGAAAGAGACGCAAGAATAGAGGCCGACCGATACGTTAAAGGGACGATTTCTGGATTTACACAGAAAATACGCATTCCAAAATCTTGAAATAATGAGAATTTTTTCCCGTGAATAAAGATGCTCGTTTATCCTAATAATCTATATATCTACCATATATCCCTATATATCTCTACTAACCTAGCTCTCATATACATTTCTTTGTGGTGACTACTTTTTGATTATATAGCTACGTTTCATACAAAGTCGTGTGACAATGTCGCAACTCGTGACACCCAAAGCTTTAATATTATTTTTGACCACAATGAATTATTTTTGCAAAACTTTTATATTTTGACTAAATTTAAAATTTCCCTTTCACTCTGTGTATTAACATTTTAAACATGTTTCCCTGCGCATCAATAGTTTCTGAAGACGCATCTGATATTCATTCGTCCTCTAGCACACCGGAATGGCGATGTCCCTGTCTGTCTGGTTGTGTCGAGTGGGAGATGCTCCTCATCGATAGGCTCGGTTCAACAATGGGGACGCGCGCTTACCGGTATTTACCGGCCTCTACAGTTAAGTGGCGATGAGCCTCGGCCTGACCAGACCAAACACCAGTGCCAGAGCCTATTTCAGTTTAACACAAGTTGTCGGGCACGGAAATCGCACAACTGTGATTGAAGTGACTGTCTCATTAGTGATTTACAAGTGATTATCTCATTAGTGATTTTTGACCGAAAGTCTCTCAGGTATCATTAACACGCTTTTATTAGGTCGACCTGTATGTAACTATGTAATGGAATCTAAGGTAACTAATTTAACCATCTTCCAAGGATCGTAGCGTCATGAAAATTGGCAGCTGTATGTAGTTCTGATGACAATACAATAATATGGTACTGTCGAACTGATCTGATGATGGAGTCGGAAGATATGAACTAGAACTTCATGATGGAACATCGTATCATAGCTGTGTTTGGACTTGTTAGAAACGTCTTGGAATTAACTTTGACCACGATTAGGTTTCAAGGTCTGATAATGAAGCCAGAAGATATGCATTTTTTTGTTTTAACTAATAGTGTTTTTTTTTAACTAATAATTTATTTTTCAATTTGATTTATATTTTTAATGAGCCTGCAAACCGATAAGGTTGCGTGCGATGGTTCTATATTAGCACAGGACAAAAAAAACTATTTAAAAATCATAATAGAAAGAAATTAACAAACTACTCAAGTATAACAAGAAAGGTGCTTTTAATGAGGGAACATGGTTTAGAAGGTGTAATAGTACAAAAAATTATTTTTGAGATATTGAATTGCAAATGTTTCTACCGCTGCAGAAATTCTGTTATCTGCTTGCGCCGATAATAGCAAGCGTAATTTTGTCTCAAACAACAAAAAAAATAAACTAAGTTATTAATTTTTACATATGTATTTTGTGGATGAATTGAAAAAAAAATACCTAAAAGTTATCATTTTCGGCCAAAAAATTTGTGTTTTAAAAAAAAATATATATAAAAACTTTTTTTTTGTCTTTATTTAATTCATATAGAAGAGAATTTAATATTCTACCAATATCTTTTGGAGCAACTCGATCCGTCAAGTAGTTTTTTTATCACCGGTCCAAAAACTGAAAAATATGTTTTTTTTTAAAACGCCTTTAAAGTTTTCTTTCAAGAAAACTACTAAGTTTTTTACACTTACAGGAATCTGAGACTATTAGCTATTCCAGAGGTAAGTAAGTTGAAAAAAAAAACATGAAAAATATGTTCTTTTTTTGGCGGCTAGACCTGGCTCCTCCTTAAGTGTGTTTATATAAAGAGAATGCACATTGAGACAAATACTGCTTTTCCTAAAATAAACTACTCGAACGTCAAAATGCAACTGTTGATAAGAAAAAGATACATTATACTTAAGATACCGATATGAAGATATGACTTATCGACTTCAAATATAAAGGGTTACGGGGAAGAACGATCAATCTCAACTTTATTTTTAAATTGTCCGCCGTGAACACGTCCGGTTTCATGGACAAGCTCTCATACATTGACATACAATGCTGATACAAATTTCGCCGTAAATAAACACGGCTCGCCGAGGGGGAAATACGATGCGTACGGCGTCGGCGCCGTGCAATTTTTCCGAAGTGTCCGTGGACAAGCTACCATAGTGATTCAATTACCCCACTGACAACCGCGCCTAGACACAGCGAATTAACCGTAGATTTTCACGACGAAAAAAACGTTTGTGGAGTATTTTTTTTATTGTTTGTAAATAAATGTTGTTTTGTATTTTGTTATCTTGGTCTTGCTTCTGGTGTTGATTACTCTAATAAAAATATTGACTATTATTGATATTTTTTTGTAATTTGAGTTTGAATATATTTTGTAGTACCTTGCCTTACACGTACATGTAATGAAGTGATTAATAATTTCGCAACGATGTAAAATAAGTGATTTCACAGTATATCTTTTTGGAATTATTGAAATTTGACTATGTATGACTATGTATGACTATGCGTTTCATCGCAGATTAATTCGATTTGTGTGCCGAATGAATGACGATAAAATACATCGGGTTTCCGGACTGCGCTGCTCTGCTCTGCCTACACTCTCACACAATGCGTCTCCTATCATGGCTAATACCCCTAACAAAATGTCTCCATTGCTCCCGACTAATTTCGTCTTCCATTATTGTAAACATTGCACGCAATGTTTTAGTTACTAATAGGACGATTATACTATACGCGAGAATGTGATGTCTATAGAGATAGGAATGACTGTATCCTATCCAGTCCTTTGTTCAGAACCGTTATACCTTACCTTCATAGATATATAGATATCTTTATTGGTAAAACAAGTTACAAGTCATAATAAATATGAATACAATTTCAATATATCTGTCTTAACTACTGGTGTAGTCGACTACAACGGGCGAACTCGTCACCCCAGGAAGTTATAAAAATATTGATCTTTCTTTCGATCTGAGACGAACGTAGAAACTTGGGGACGAAGACAGTCCACCATTCAGCTGCTCCATCATGCCTGTAAGAAGCTAACTAAGCGTAAGACGCAAAGTACAACAACAGGCCGACCTCGCGCCCTTACTACTAGTTATGGACGGATTTCTCCTACCTCCCGGCTGCCTACGGATCCGAAGTCGCTTGCGCGGCCTCTACCTGTTGTTGGTTCAGCGGTAATTCGGTATGAATTTATCGCAGATCATGGCGTCCTTTGTCGCCTATTGGTCGTTTCAAGAATGGCTGACAACACCTTGTAGCTGTCATCTGCAACGGGCGAACCCGACACCTCAGGCCGCTATAAATATATGGATCTATCTTTCAGCCGTAAGGTTATACACAGACTTGGCTGACAACATTATTAGGCTACGCGGTGATAGACGGGGGGAGAAACCCTGCCCACCACCCGGGCAGTTCTAACGATATGGGTCGTTTTATCTGTCTGGGATATCGTGCATCGACAACCTCACGCGTACCAGAAGGGTATTACGTGAGGGGTGGACGAACGGAGATGTGGAGGAAGATTCTCCTGGTTTCTACCCCCTCCGCCCCCCCGTGAACCGTTTATTAAATCAAATCAATATCAACAATTCATTTACTATCTAACATTATAATATATACAAGTTTTAGCTTACGTACTAAAGTTATAAACAGAGTAAAGAGAGAAAAAAAAGAAAAAAGAAATAATTATAATTTAGTAGGGTGAGTGGTAGGCGATGAGATGGTGAATCCATGCTACTGAGTGGTCCCGGGCTCCGGCTGCAAACGGCAGGGGTTCCGTCGGGGGCATCTACATCGGGGAAACCTGCAAGAAGGCAAGCACCCACAGGGGCGGCTAGGTACGTCACAATACAAAATGGGCGACTTCGGGCGATTAAGCAGCCTTCGGACAGCGAAAAGGAAAAGTACAATACATCCGTAAATATTTATTAATTGATAGAAAACGGATCTATACCGCGCGGAAATAAACGTCATTCCTCCCGATGCATTTGTAGATGGCTAATGTAACTTTGCCGAAAATGTAACTTTGCCGGGAGAACTCATCGTCCAAGTCCACGCGGCAAGGACTCATCCCCACCAACTAAAAAATGTCAAATGACCGCAAAAGTTATCATCTATATAATCTGTCATTGCTACATTTAGTAATGACGATAGCTTTTGATAGTGATTTTAAAATAAATAATTAATAAATAAATTAAACGGAATGGCGAGTGTGTTATCCCGGCTTGCTCGAAGTGGAAGGCCGTTGCCGCCCAAAGGATGGAATAAATGACATTTGATTTGATTTGACTTGCCCGTTATATTGAGCATGTTTTCCTCGAGCGTTGGTGTTGCTGTTGATGGCATCGATTTAGTATTTCCCGGCAATGTTCGATATCCGTTCGCGGCCTGCTTTAATGGCCGCATTAAAGCCGTCATCTTCGGGTCTGGTTAGGAAGGTGCACTGTGTTGGCCGTGCGCCCGAAATAGCGTCCGTGTTTGCTAGCGTTTCGTACCGCTTCAATATCTCGACATTGTAAATAAATACATTCCCAATGTGCGCTCTCATTTCTTATTCGCCGGAAATACTAGGGCATATCGAAGAACTCGTGAAAACCATTGCAGGATGGCTAACACGGCTGACCATGGACCATTACGATTCAAAACGTACGTTTCCAGACTCCTCCGGTTATTCGCCGGTTGAGCCTGAGCTAGCAATCCGGCCGCCGCCCAACCGCCCAAGGGCCATTAGAGGTATTCCCCAGGATCCGTACTGCCAGATCTTTTAGGGAGTTAATGGGCCCTTGCTGAGTTGGCCACAAAGACCCATTCTGTTCAGGGTTGGTCACGCTCACGGGTCAACACCTATCCGACGGCCTCCACGCATGAAGCGCGAGCCTGGGTAGGGCTCTGGCCTTACGGCTAGTTTCCCCTGGGAATCAACCTTCTGGCGCTCCTGGACGGTCTGCGCACCCTGCGGAATAAGCCAATCGATTGCGCGCTCTGACTAACAGTCGGGGGAGTCTGGAAGCAGTACCTACTGTTTCCTATAAAGCGGGGATGGTTGCGGACCTTACGGCGACTGCTCTTGAAACGACCATCGGCTACCCGATCCTGGGTGAACAGCCGGGCAAAGGATGCCGTGGTCCGCGATAGATTTGGTTTACACCGTCTCACCGCTTCGTAAGGGAGAGGACCGCGCAAGCGACCTCGAACTCGTAACCAATCGAGGGACCAGAGTAATCTGGTCGCAATTGGAAGTAAGTGCGTGAGTGTAAGCCCGCTGGGTAACACTCCTGGGTTGGCCTCTTACGGGCATGTGGCGGAGCTTGACGGTAGATTGTTTTGTCCTAGTCTTCTGCGTTCACTTCACGGGAGAGAGACCGACTAATCGTTAAAACTTCCTAAGGTGACGGGTTCGCCCGTTGTAGTTGACAACTCTATATGCCAGATTCTTAGGTTCCTAATGGTTCCGTGCAGTTTGGTTGGTGTCGGCCAAAAATCAATGTCATCTGGCCTTCCCAACTCACCGTTCAACTCCTATCTGGTAGCCTCCTCGCTGAGGGGCTTACCCTGTCAGGGCCGCTGTCAGCTTCTACCACAGCTGTAATCCTGCAGTCGGAGGTGGGATCAGAGGATCGTGGATTCGGGGGAATAATTCTAGCGGAATTGGGCAGTTGGCGCACCACCCGGTTTGCTAGGTGTTAGATAAAAGATAAAGATAAAAAGTATTTATTTCCAATACAACCATACAATTGTGTAGAAATGACAGTAATTAATCTTAAACTAGTTTTTTCAATTTAGCCAAGAGATGATATACAATATATAACTTTAAACTTACCAGTTTACAAAAACAAAGACTATATGATAACAGTTTACAACAAAACAATTAACGGTAAATATTATGTATTAGATTAAATGGGTAGATACGATGCTATGTATTTTCAAAATATTTTAAAAAGTTGTTATGAGCATACATGTTGATTTTAAGCAGATAGACTCGGATGGATCTCTTGAAAATGTTTTTTCTCGCTTTTAATCTTTCGGGCAATTTAATAAAAAGTGTGAGGCCTAAGTATCGACTGTTGAATGCTTATTGCAGCTGGCATCTAACAAGAGGGGTCTGGAGACGTACGTTTCCTATGACATCGCAGGGTAGTTGTCGACCTGACGCCTTCAACCCTTGAATTGATCCGTCGACCACCCGGTCCCGAGTGAATAACCGCTTAATACTGAATAATCGTTACGTCAGATAGAGGCCGCGCAAGCGACCTCCAACCCATGACCAGACCGTAGGACGGGGAAATCAGGCCAAATTTGGTAGTAAGGGCGTGTGGTTGGCCCGCTGGTTTCACATTCCGGTGTCTCGCGGTAAGGCGACGGCTCCTTAAGGGCATGTCGGCGGAGCTAGACTGTGGACTGTGTTGTTCTTTAGTCACTGTGTAATCGCCTCACGGCTGAACGAACGATCTATATTGTTATAATAGCCTGAGGTGTCGGGTTCGCCCGTTGCAGATGACAGCTCCAAAGTGCCAGATTCTTAATGGTTCCATGCAGCTTTAACCTGTCTGTGCTTCTTTAGGTCGGGTCAACTCACGGTTTAGCTCCCATTCGGTAGCCTCCCCGAAGATGGACTTAACCTGCAGTTGTAGACAGTTGGGATCACAAAACCACACTATTTTTCTACTCCTCCGTACGTTCAGCTCGACTATTGACTTAGCTTCCTCTAGCTCGCTTTCCACTAGTTTCTACCTTTAATCAGTCATTGAAGAAACATTTATTTTTACAAAAAATATAAAATCGAACCTTTCCCTTGTCCCTTTCCTTTCCTTACCCTATTTTGTCAGTTTACTTATTCATATATTAATATATGTAATAATGTCCTATTCAAGTATTTATTTATTTATTTACTTTTTGCTTTAGATATACATTATATACAATGCATAGCATTCCTTATCGTTTAATTTTAAAGTTTTTCGTATCTATTAGTACTCTAATTTACTATAACATCCTATAACATGAATATTACGGTCGACTGGAAGATATTGTTTATCTAGCAACAAGTCTGCTATTGTACGTTTTTTGTGCATATTAACTTGTTTTAACAATGTATTTTTTCCTTTGTTGCAGGTGAGTCGAATGAATCCGGATTTAAAATCAAATCCCTTAATCGAGGCGCAGAAAATGGCGGCTGACTTATATAGCGAGCAGAGCCAACAAGTAAATCCAGCGTGACGGTTGCTGATGGTGCGTACACACTGCATACCATTCGCCTTAAAGAGACCTCGCTCATTCTGTTGCCGTTAGCACAGTGTACCAGACCGTTAGTAAAGCTGTGCGCTCGCTTCTGCACCTGCCGGCGTTTTTATTGCCTGCGCGTTTCGGGATATGGCACGGTTTGTTTGGATGCGGATTATCGGCGATACGGATATTCAAACGCAGCCAAAACACCCGGTTGGTAGGATAATGTACAGATTGTCTCAAAAGTCTTTTAACATTCTAACACTAAATAGTGATAAAACAAATTATATGACCTTTACGATCACCGACAAAAAGTATTTCGCACACACAGGAATCAAGAGTCATATAATATGCAAATCATTTCAGAACTCTCCTTTAACAAGCACGCGCTGTGACTACAAGATTATTAAACACAAATATCAAGTGAAATACCTAGGCATAACCTTTGGCAATAACCTAAAGTGGGATCCTCACTTACTTATTACTGCGGGTAAAATCAGGAAGCTGATTTTTGTTTTTAAGGCCCTTAGAAATGTTCTACCGTTAAGAAGCCTCATTAAAGTCTACTACGCGCTAGCCCACAGCACGATTACATATGGAATATTATGATGGGGGGGGGGGGGGGGGGTTCTACAGATTCGGCGTTAGATCCGCTTGTTAAAGCGCAGAAAGCTCTCCTGAGGGTCATGTCCAGAAAGCCACATCGATATCCAACAAACGAACTATTAAAAGAGCGGAGACTTTTGGACATTAGACAGATTTATGCAAAAGTAACCCTACTTTATTATCTCAACAATACGCACATACACAACATCACTGATCACAACATTCTAACTAGAGATTGCGCGTCAGAAAAACATCTAATTAAAAAAAAAACAAAAGTAAATTTGCGCAAAGGCACTTTAGTTGTGTAGCTCCTAAACTCCACAATTACTTTCAGTATAAGTTAAAACAATGCAAAAGCTTACATATGAAAAAGGGAAAACTTACTTTGTGGCTGTTTGAGACGGAAAGGGAAAAGGTAGCTGAAATTATTACACATATCCGTCGTTTAAAACGACGTTATCAATTTAATTTAATATTACAATTATATATTACTAATAAATACGTGTATGTAAATGCAAATGTATGTAAATAATAATAGTATGTAAATAATACAAGTGGGTAAATGTATATATTTATAAATGAATGAGAATAATATATGTATAATGTTTAATATTATATAAACATGTAAAATATTGCCATAGTTCTTAATTGCAGTATAAAATTACGTGCGCATCTTAATTTAAAAGAAAAGAATCTACCCTAGTACGGGCATTAACCTAGTTGGGTAGTTTTCTAGACATAATTTTTATACTACTTTCTCTTAAGAGGGCGCAGCACGAAATTCATCAAATTACGGTGTAGCGTTTTAGTTATTCCCCTAAAACTACGCTATAAAAAGCAGTGACAAAAAAACACTCGTTTTTATCGTCATTTATAAGGTGAGATAATAAATTTGGCAATAGTTTGCGTAGTTTTTTTTAAAAACACACGAGAAAATATACAAAAATGGGCGCGGGGTTTTAATCCTCACTGGTAAAATAATTAATAACTTGAATTACAAATTATTATAATAGAAAGTTAAATGATATATCTTCACTATAAAATATTAAGATTTCAATTATTATAATAACATTGTATACAATAAATCCTATAAAATCAGGTCTCAGATTCTCCATACATTTTTTGTATGGGCTAACCGCGTATAACCGCGCTAACACAATAAATAAATAAATAAATACTCGTAATTAAATATAACTATAATATAAGACGAAATAGTTAACAATGAATCAGTTTTCTGCTTCTTCTGTAAAATATTTAATTTTGACTTACACGGTACTTTTGTTTAAGCGACGATATTCGGCGCGCCATATCGTCGCGACAATTGGCGTCAACCGGTGTGCTGCGTTAAATACTATTTAGCGCCCGTGGATTATGGTCGGCGCAGTTTTAAATGAAGCATTAGGTATTATTATTATTATTATTTAATTTTGAAAAGCGTGCTGCATAAACGACAGTGGCGGGAACAAGGTGGGTGAAATGTCAACCACCTATTCTAATCGTTTTTCCACAGAACGCAACTTGGTTTTCGCGCATTGACAAAAAACGTCGGTTAGAATTACCCGCATAGCGCGTAGTGCAAGTAACAGATATACGTAGAGTAACAGATGCATTGAGGGGTGTTAATTGCTACGGGCGAACCCGCCACCTCAGGCGTTATAACGACAGTAGCCATTCTGTCTCCCATAGAGCGAATGCAACGACCGAGGACAAACGCAATCTGCAATTGAACCACGCCAACAGCCCGTAGGAGACCAACTCCTTACCGCGAGGCACTGGGAAGTGCCATCCGACGATCTTCCTCGCGCCCTTACTACCAGATTTGGACGGATTTCACCATCTTCCACTCTAGTCACAGATTTGAGGTCGATTGCGCGGCCTCTACCTGACAGTAGCGGTAATTCAAGTTTGAATTAATTGCGGGACGAGGCGCCCTTTGCCCCTCAAGCTCACATATTCTTTATTTTTTATTGAGAAATCACACAGTATTACAGTAACAATATTTTAAAAAATATACAGATTTACAACAAATAAAACCGGTTACGGATTTCAATAAAATTACATAAATTACGTTTAAAAAAACCTACTTAATAAAACTAATGTACCCTCAATTTTAGTTTGTACACAAGAGGTGTGTGTATTAAGGGTGTGTGTGTATATATTTGTGGGAGTGTGTTGAGGGTGTGTGTATGGAGTGTGAGCGTGTATGTTATTAGTAATGGCGTATATAAAATATAATAATAATAATCAATAAAAATAGCTAATACGAGTCAGTTTATTGTATCGGTTAGGGTTTGAATTACAAAGTATTTATAGGTGTTTTTTTTTTTGTTAAAAACGTACAGCATAAAAAATAACGTATAAGCATAATATATAACAGTAGTAAAGCCAATTATGTTTTAAATTATTTGCTATATAAGGATTACAAAATATGCTAAACAATACAATACAAAGAAAACCAAAAAGAATTTAAAACTAACAGTTAAAATCGCTATGTGCGAGTGTATGGGTGTTGGTGTGTGTTTGTGTGATGGAGAGCGTGTATATATGTGTGTGTGTGTGTATGTATGTGTGTGTGTGTGTGTGTGTGTATCTGTAGTGCGAATGGGCTTGTGCATGCTAATTCAATCCGATCTGATAATCAGCTTTTCACGTACCTCCTTAACAAAGGATCGACTATTTTGATAGTTAAATATGTCAATATCGTTAAAGCATACATTGTATGCATGCATAACGCGCGGCAATAACGAATTGGAACCATAGTTAGGGTTGAACCTTGGTACGTAAAAAGTTGAGTGAGCGCGTGCGATTCGGGAAGGCGCTCGTATGCTCACCCTACTCAGGAGGTATGGACTGTCCGACCCAGTATGAACAATTTTATGTAGAAACGACATATTTTTTTGGAAATTTGAAATATATCTATCATTTAAATGGGTATTATAAAGCTCACAGCAGCGTGTGAGTACTCCATTGCTTGATGCATTAGTTTTAAAACGCGGCAATCGAAACAGGTTAACATATCCATACGACAACGTTCTCTAAGTCCAATATTTCGAGATTGACGTAGGACTAGCGCGCCCTCTGGTGGACAAATTTTTACCGCAATCTTTTTAACTCTTGCCATGACAAAAATGATGACTGCATGCCAAATTTCAGCACAATCGGATGAAGGGTTAGGAATACACACACAGTGTCAGTTTCAGCGCAGCGCGTTCACATTACTGTCCCTCCTGGCCGGCTGGTGGGCCGGTAAAGTAAAACGCAAAAATGAGAGAACAGCTGTTTTAAATAGATACGTGTGGCTGTCTCATAATCCGAGCTATGAATATGCATTCGACTGGCGCGATTAATACTTAGCGTCCGGAAAGCGATTCGACGAATGCCTCAATCGCTTCATCGCAGAGCTTAATTGCCTGAAATTATTTAAATCCGTGGTCGTAATTATACAATTAAGGTTGCTGTGGGCGTGGCGTGGTCGTGGACCAAGCCTCCGTCCACATTAACAGTCCGGGAGCCTATTGTATTTGCCCTAGTGTCTTTCTTTGGGCCCACCCTCCAGTAACAATAACCCATATGTCATATGAAAGATATTTTTTTATGTTTTATAGTTACTTATATTGATAGCTCTTCTTAATTCGTAATGGGTAAAAAGTTATATACGGAAATATATGTTGATAGTGGTTGGTTTTACTCGGTGAGTAGTGTGAGATATGCGAGGCGAAGGGTTGCAATCGACTCACGCGGCGGGTGTCACGTGAGCCATCAGTTGTTGTTTGGCTTTCGTTTCGTGCTGTATCACTTTTTTTACTGTATATTTTTTTGTGCAATAAAGAATAAGCAGTAATAATAGTAATAATGACAGTATCCAGTGTTTGATGTATGCTAGACAGCACCTCGCAGAAACTGCAATGAATGCAGACATTCACTCGCATCATACCCGCGGTAGCTCCCTTTTATGCGTACCCCGAATACGACTGGCAAAAGTACAGAAAAGCTACTTGTACCTTAGCATTAAATTCTATAATCTACTCCCTACAAAATTTAAACAGCTGGAGGACATAAAATCTAAAAAAAAAAACATCAAGGAGATGCTGATAGGCCACCCTTTCTATAATCTGGCCGAATTTGAGGGCCATGATTTTTCAAATATTGTGCCCATTTAAATTACTTAAAAAAGTAGAAAAAAGTAGCCTTATTGTCTGATTATTTTATATGGTCTTATATATGTACTTTTAGTTTAAAATGCATAACGTAGATTTAATTTGATTATTTAACATTTTACTGACAATTTGAATATTACGATAAATAATTTTAATACGTATATTTTCGAATTACTAACTACTTCAAATATTAGGCTTCTATTTTGATTATTTCTATTTATAGTTTGACTATCTAGTAGTTAATTCTTGTAGTTAATTCTAGAACATACCTATGTATGTTCAGTAAAGAGTAGTAGCGAAACTTACTACATAACCTAATTATTTTGACACGTCCAAGAGCGGTTTTTAGCCGTCAATTGGACACGACGAAAATGTAATGTAATGTAATGTATAATAATAATATTTGTGAACAGTCGTTTCTGGTCAAATATCTAATAATTAGAATATATAAAACTCTAATACCGCTAAGACATTAGATATGCCCCTCCCGAGCTTATTGGTTGGTTGGCTCATTCATATAGCAGCATTCTCCTTTGCATGCTCTGTTTCGAGGTACAAACTACCCAAGTACTTGTCTTCCAAGCTTTCATAAATGGTTTCAACATGCAGCTGCAGCACTTTAGAGTTGTCAACTAATACCAGGAAGCTATAAAGATATTAGATCATTATTTCAACCACTGGGTGAACGCAGAGAGTTAGGGACAATCCATTCCACTGTCTAACTACGCCAACATGTCCGTGAGAGTCGAACGCATTACTGCGAGGCACGGGGAAGTGAAACCTGCGGGCCGACCTCGCGCCCTATTTACCTACCAGATTTGGCTAGATTTCTCCGTCCTCCAGTCGCAGGTTCGAAGTTGCTTGCGCGGCCTCTACCTCTACCTCTACCAGCGGTAATTCCGTTCAAATTTATCGCGGATCGTTCTGCCCTTAGTTCGTCTTTCACGCGAAATCGGATGGCCAACGGGTCGTTTCAAAAGTAGCTGACAACAGAACAACAACTAGGGTTGTCGACTACAGCGGGCGAGCCCGTCACCTCAGGAAGTTTTAACGATTAGTCGTTCTATCTCCCTGGAGTGAGCGCAGAAGACTTGAGGACAAAACAGTCCACCATCTAGCTACGCCACAAGCCCGTAAGAGGGCAACGCCTTAACCGCGAGATAGCCAGGAGTGTTACCCGGCGGGCTTACACTCACGCCCTTACTTCCAATTGCGACCAGATTACTCCGGTCTCTCGATTGGTTACGAATTCGAGGTCGCTTGCGCGGTCCTCTCCCTTACGAAGCGGTGAAACGGTGTTTACCGAATCTATCGCGAACCACAGCGGCCTTTGCCCGGCTGTTCACCCAGGATCGGATAGCCGATGGTCGTTTCAAGAGCAGTCGCCGTAAGGTCCGCAACCACCCCCGCTCTGTAGGAAACAGTAGGGAGCTAATGGGCCCTTGCTGAGTTGGCCACGAAGACCCATTCTGTTTCAGGGTCGGTCACACTCACGGGTCAACACCCATCCGATGGCCTCCACGCATGGGGTGCGGAGCCTGGGTAGGACACTGGGTCAACCAGTCTCCCCTGGGAATCAATCCTCTGGCGCTCCTGGACGGTCTGCGCACCGAGCGGCGTAAGCCAATCGATTGTGCTCTCCGACTAACAATCTGGGGAGTCTGGGAACTGTATTGTTTCCTATAGAGCGGGGGTAGTTGTCTACCTTACGGCGACTGCTCTTGAAATGACCATTGGCCATCCGATCCCGGTTCAGAGTCGGGCAAAGGACGCCTTGGTCCGCGATAGATTCGGTACACTCCGTTTCACCGTTTCGTAAGGGAGAGGACCGCGCAAGCGACCTCGAACTCGGAACCAATCGAGAGACCGGAGAAATCTGGTCACAATTGGTAGTTAGGGCGCGAGTGCCGCCCGTCAGGTAACATACCTGGCTACTCGCGGTAAGGCGTTGGACTCTAACGGGTTGTGGCGTAGCTAGACGTCGGATTGTTATGTCCCAAGTCTTCTACGCTCACTGCACGGTCGATAGAACGAACAATCGTTAAAACGTCCTGCGGTGACGGGTTCGCCCGTTGTGGTTGACAACTCAATATATAGGAAACAGTACTGCTTCCAGACTCCCCCGGTTGTTAGTCAGAGTGCACAGTCGATTGGCTTACGCCGCACGGTGCGCAGACCGTCCAGGAGCGCCAGAAGGTTGATTCCCAGGGGAAACTGACCATAAGGCCAGAGTCCTACCCAGGCTCGCACTTTATGCGTGGAGGCCGTCGTATAGGTGTTGACCCGTGAGTGTGACCAACCCTGAACAGAATGGGTCTTCGTGGCCAACTCAGCAAGGGCCCATTAACTCCCTATTAACAGAACTCCTAACAACAGAATAACAACCAGCCCCGCTTCTGCCGACCAACCAACCAACCAACCCAGCAGCGCCCGAGGTCGTCCCCCCCCCCCCCCCAGATGATCCAATCCACCTGCCGTGACAGGAGAACAGAGTCCTTGACAGGTTTGACCTACTTCGAGAAGGCTGCCGGACGTGACTTAAACCAAGAGTTAAGCCGATCCAGGCTAGCGAGCAGGTCAAATGCTCGTAAGCTGCACAGGAACTGCATTGAATATACTGTATGAAAGCGTGTTAAAAATAAAAGTTTCAAGATAAACATGTCCATTGTCCTTCATGTTAGGTGAGAACTGTTCTACGTCCCCTTGCATTTGTTATGTTACTAAATAAAATGTCCTACTCAGATTAGTTTAATTCGTGTGCCTGATGATACAGATTTTTCTGGAGTTGGCTCCCTTACTATTGCTTGTACACCAACGCCTGTGGTCTCTTTATTATCTTCTCTTATCTCGCCCTATACATTATGTATTATGCGGTTGCGGCATCGTTTATTAAGAGACTCAGGCTTTCCAAATCGACTGCGCTCTATGATTTATCCCGCGGTGGTTTGACTTCCTTCCTCGAGCCCAGCGATTCCCAAACGTTAAAGCAATAATACAACATTCAAGGACGCTGGCCGAATTAAGCATCGAAACTTGAACTATGAGACACCACTAGACTACTGCCTCGACACAGACCTAGGCCTAGCGAGGCAGTAAAATCTACATGGGTCCGCACATTTTTCTACTCGTTAGTTAAGCGCTTTACACATACTAAACTACTAGTTTTACTCAATAGTTAGTACTTAATTAATTAATAATTATGTATGTTGTGGATAAATAGTTGTTACAGGAAAGTAACAAATTATACTTCTAATATTTGCTACTCAAATAGTACCTCAAATCAATAGAAACTTATTAAACCTGTGACAAATTTAAGAACAACGCTTGTATGCGCCCTCCTAATTTAAAAAAAAATCTGTCGAGGTGAACTCCTCCCACGCAATTGAGGCAAGTTTAATAGGTGCGAGGCGAGTTTCGCGCCAGCCGACCAGCCGACCATTATAACGTCTCTCACTTTGCAGTCTCGACGTGTGTGGTTTTCCTCAACTCGACCACTTCTTCCCTCTCATGCCCCCCCCCGCATTACACACTCAGGATGCATTCGCACCTACGAACATTCAAGGCAGGCTCCCCGTAGCAGGGTCACATCCCCTTAGGCTACCCTCCCTCCTCCCCTTAGTCTACTTCAGTCTTCCAAAGCATTATGTCTTATACTATACTGCTATGAGGAAGACCTGCTGACTTCGAATATATCTACAAGAAGATATGAATGCATATACAAACATAAAGTCAATTAAAAGTAAAATTAATGTTTGCAAAATCGAAGTCAAGAAATCGAAGACTGTCGCGGTTAAATAAGTTAAAAACGAATTCACCGCTTGAAGTTTTTAACACCCGACGTGTCAGCGATGGTGCGACCCCCGTTGTTCAGGGTAGACAGCTCTACCCTGGACAACGGCGTTTGCAACTTATCCGAAACGTCGGGTGTTACAAACTTTACGTAGTAAATTATTTTCTATCGTATTTATGAAGTCAAGAAACTTCTTATTTATATCATAACACGGTAAGTTTTAGCTTCATCACACAAAAGTTTAACAGAATTGAGAATTCTTCGAGATATTGACACTCAATATCTCGAAGACGAAGTACCTAATTTTCACTCAGACCTAACCTAACCTCCAACGTATTACCCTTAAAAATTCACAAATTTAATTGCAATGTATCTTCAACTGAGAATAATTGCAAACGTGAGCATATAAACATCGAAAAAAAAAATTGATATTTAGGCATAGAAATCGATTCCAAACTTAATTGGGAATGTTAAATAAAATCGCTTACAACGCGAACTAGGAAATTACTGTACCTGTTCCGCGAACTTAGGAATGTATTGAGTAAAGAAACACTGCGAATGGTGTATATGGGCTCTTGGTCAAAGTATATGGGTGCATGGAATTATAGCGTGGGGCTCATGTACAAAAACAACAATGGATCGACTATTAAAAGCACAAAAGTTACTAATAAGAGTCATAAACAAAAAGCCTCCTCGGTACAGTTCAAATCAGCTCTTTGCGGAGTTTAAGGTTTTGGATATTGTAACGAAGCGCTCTTATCCCGATTGATCCAGGATCGCGTCGTTCTGGCATTAATAAAACGGTTTCCCGTTTCGAAACACATTTTCTCCTAATGTAAACAACACGTAAACAAAAGTGACGTTTGACAGGCATAAAGAAGAGAAGATCAGTACCATCGACAATAGACTCTCCGTAGTACATTGGAATTGACGTCGGCCGTCAAATAATTCTTTGTTTCCAAAAATAAATAATAATTTAATATTACAGATTAACTGAGGTCGTTTCGTAATAAAATAATTTATTAAAGTAATGACTTTCATTATGGTCGACGCAGCCGACGGCATCTCCTGCGCACGCGCATCCGTAACGTCGGTCTTTGCCAGTAGTATAAATAATACCGTAAACATTTACAGTTTTTATTAAAAATATATAATCAACGGTAAATAAAAAAAGTAATTAAATCTAGGTGCATAGTCCCTGGAAAAATACTTGGATTTATAAGTCCACAGGGGAATTAAAATACGACAATAAAATACGACGCCGGATAGGTTTTCAAAATTTGGCGGGGAAATAAGCCGGATTTGAGAGGAAATCGTTCGCTATCTACCCAGTGTTGAAAAATTGTTAATTCAAAAATCTACAGCCGTCTCGGGCACTAGAGATCCCGGAAAGGAGTCCCGTGTAATATTTAAGTGGGATTACGCATATTATTCCGGTGAGTTCTTGCTTGTGTTTTTGGTGCCGATCGGTGAATCCGTGTGGTGGGATAGCGGATGACTAGATTATCGGAACGGCAGGAGATTCGCCGAGGGGCGGGTCGTCCCAGTCCCGGCTTCCTGTTCCTATTCCCGCGGAAATCTGGTTGACTTTAATCCTGTGTTCTCCCACAGGGATCTCGGTTATAATTTTGAATTCGCCGCGGCCGACTTCCATCGCCGAGCCGTCGTGCCATCGTGTTGCCAGCAACTGCCCCGACAATCTCCTCTTCGCCGGCTTTCCATAGCCGAAATCATCGGGAGGGGAGCGATATCGGGACGCGCCTGAACCTAAGGAAGGCCCTTCTTCTTCTTCTTCGTCGTCGCCGAAATCGCCGACTGCTCCCGTCATCGGACGAGCGCGACCTACCCACATCAGCGATACCGACGAATATCCCGAAGACCGCGGATTCCTGGAGCGGAAACCTCGGGGGAATTGTCACTGGAGGACCTCGTCCTTAACCGTTCCCGTTTAAAATCGCTTACCGCCCTCCTTTACTGTAAACTTGCTAGCCGACCCTGGATAGGTCTCATGCTACTCACTTCATTTTAATATATTATATAATTCTCCAATTGCTAATTATAAATTTTATCTTATTCTTTTTTCTATCTATCATCTCATCATCTCCGTCACCGGTTCTACTGTTGATCTTTTTTACAATGTAACTATTTCGAAATTCTAGGAAATAAATTATACTTTACTACTTTTCCGAGAGTTTTTCTAGCTATGGGAAAACTATATACGTTACATTTTGGCGCCCAACATTTACTATATATAGCAAATTTACACTATATCTAAAAATTTTAATAAAAAAAAAATAAAAAAAAATATATTTTTTTTTAAAAATATCTTCATAAAACTAGCTTTTCTATGATTCTGCAAATAAATAAATATAAGCGGTAAGCGGTAGTAAACAACCAAATTCTTTTTCAGCCTTGCAGCCTCAACTTTGGTGAGTCGTTTGTTGTTTTTGATAGTTTAGTCGTTCCGTGTCGCGATTCGATTGACTCGTATTGACATTGAAATCACATGCAAGAAATCACCATGCCTTTAAAATATAAGCTGCTTCGTAAGACGGAATTAGATTTTGAAATATCAATAAGAGGTGGAACTCCCAGGGAAAATGTAGAAAGTAACAGATCGTTGATGCGTGATCTGTTAGAAATCAATCCCGATACTTCTTATCCATATAAGCCAGAAAATGAAAAGGATATTTTAAACTCAATATTGAGGATTAAAGCTGATATAAAAGCCATTAAAACCAATATTGAACCAGTAAATCCTGCCATTTTCAATGAAAATTTCAATTCGATAAATCGTAGGTTTGAAATAACGACGGATATGCCTGTCTATTTAGCGGAATTTTGGGATTCTATAAAGGAGCTGTGGGAATCTTTTAATCAAATGAAAACGCAAACTCCACAACATTCAACAAGCGACGTAACAAAAAGCTCAGAAAGCTCCGTCTCAAATAGCGTTATTAACAGCGATAGCAATATAGCGGTTGCTTTACAAAATATCTCGTCAAATAACCAAACCGATACGACAGATTTGACATCTAGTAAATTAAATAATAATACAATAGTCAAAAATAGTCATCCGGGTACATTAGAAAGTACGCTCGATATTCATAATGGTCGTCCGGTAGACATATCGAAGCTGCGGTTATCCTACGATGGGAAGAGCTGCGTTTTCGAATTTTTGGAAAGAGTCGAGGAGCTTGCTGCCAGCCGTAGCATATCGGAGAGCGCACTTCTTAGAGGACTTCCAGAGTTACTCAGCGGTAACGCGCTGCAATTCTATCGCCAGACTAAAGGGTCCGTTCATTCCTGGTACGAGTTTCGACAGATCC
The DNA here is from genome assembly GCA_944548615.1 of Micropterix aruncella. Taxonomy (NCBI): domain Eukaryota; kingdom Metazoa; phylum Arthropoda; class Insecta; order Lepidoptera; family Micropterigidae; genus Micropterix; species Micropterix aruncella. The sequence continues at coordinate 929,039 of OX155968.1, forward strand.
TGAAAGACAAATATCAGCCTGAGGATTATCAGTTTAGGTTATCTAAGGAAATTTATGTTAGAACTCAAGGGAAACAAGAGACAGTATCCGATTATTTTGCAACAATGGATACCTTATTCGGTAGGTTGGCGAGGCCAATGTCTGAGGGACAAAAATTAGACATACTTTTGAGGAACGTCCGTCCCGTTTATTCGAACCAGCTAGGTCTATTAGAACCGGATTCTGTACATAAGTTGCAGACATTTTGTGAGCGCCTGGAAAGAAATCATTCTCGATCCAAATTCTTTTCGGAAACTCCGGCGGATTTCTTATCAACCTCACCACGGCCAGTTGTCAGTGTGGATCGTCCGAATGTTTCCGTTGGTAAGGAGATACCTGGAAACAATAAAATAAGTCAGCAACATTCCCGCATTTTTGCAGTTCGTACATTTGGTCAAAGACGACCTTGTCTGAGGTGCGATACGACAGATCATCCAGGTTTCCGTTGTCCTCGCAGTAAAGAAATCCTGTGTTTTCGGTGCAAAGCACCCGGGCAGAAAATGCCGACTTGCACCAACTGTAAGGCTAAAGGAGACACTAAGGGAATTGCAGATCAAAAATACATGTCAAAAAACGAGGAATAGGCGCTACGAAGGAGAATAATCTAAAACCATGGAAAGGGAAGGTGAGAGATGGCCAGTATAGGATAGGTCACGCGGCAGCAGATGTAACGCGTACAGTAACAATAGTGCCATCTACTGAGGCCTGCCAGTCCCCATTACAGGTTAATAGCTTTTATATTCCGGCGAGTAGCGCCAATAATTTACTTTATTTAGAAATACAGTTTGGATGTCATAAACTTCTAGGTTTATTGGATTCGGGGTCTTCCCTTAATATAATCGGATCTAATGCCCATATAGAAATAATAAAACAAGGATTTTTAATAGAAAAATGTTCACCTTTTGCGGTAACGTCTGCAAACGGTATAAAATCGTTTTGCACGGGTGCAATGTTATTGCCAATAACTATAAAAGGTACAACCAAATCATGCAAATTTTATATAATTCCAGCAATAGAGATTCCACTCATTTTAGGGATACAGATATGGAAAAGCTTCGGTTTAGTACCAAACGACATTGAATTTTTGAAATCTCCGGTCGCATCGGACATTAATACTTGTCGCCTGTCGGAACCGATAATAACGGAATACGAGAATTTGACCATGGACCAGCAATTGTTAGCCGATAATATAATTCGGCAATACAAGGAAATCTCTACTGAAAAAATGGGGTTAGGTAGAACGACATTACTCGAGCACGTGATTGATACGGGCGATGCTCAGCCAATTAAGCAGCGTTCTTACAGATTACCACCGTCCAAATTAGAGGCACTGAATGTCGAAGTTGATAGAATGCTAAGTTTGGACGTCATTGAACCAGCAATAAGTCCGTGGAATAATCCGGTTTTAATGGTTCCAAAAAAAGACGGTACCTTTAGATTTTGTTTGGACTCAAGGAAATTGAACGGAGTAACCAAAAAATACGCGTATGGATTGCCTTTTATATCTGATATACTAGACAATTTGGGAAACTCCCATTATTTGTCGTCGATCGACTTGAGTTCAGCGTTCTGGCAAGTTCCGATTTCCAAAGACTCCAGACCGAAAACCGCATTTGCAGTCCCATACAGGAATAGCTACCAATTTAAGGTGACAGCCTTCGGTGTGTCCAATGGCTGCGGAATATTACAGAGCTTGATGGATTCTTTGATAGGACCAGCGTTTCAAAAAAAGGTATTTGTATACTTGGATGATATAATAGTGACAGGTTCGACGTTCGAAGAACACGCATCGCTTTTAACGCAGGTGTTAGATCAGTTGAGGGCAGCCAATCTTTCGATAAGTTTTGGGAAATCAAAATTCTTTAGGTCCGAACTAAAATATTTAGGACATGTGGTTGACCGTTTCGGGCTGAGGGTGGATCCAGCGAAGGTATCGGCAATTACATCATTCCCGCAACCTAAGTCCAAAAAGGAAGTTCGAAGGTTCCTGGGAATGGCCTCGTGGTACCGTCGGTTCATAGAAGGATTTGCAACTAAGGCCGCCCCTTTAAACAAATTAACGTCGACAAAAGCGGGGTCTCCGAAATTCGCTTGGAGCCAGGAGGCGGAGGACGCATTTAATAGCTTAAAAGCAGCGATATCCTCGGCACCCGTCTTGTCGTGTCCCAATTACGAATTACCCTTTCGAGTATATACGGACGCATCCGCATACGGAACAGGAGGTGTATTAACACAGGGTGAAGGAGAAGATGAAAAACCAGTAGCGTTTACTAGTCGAACATTAACGGCAGCCGAGAGAAATTTCTCGGCTACGGAACGCGAAAGTCTCGCCGTTTTACATGCAGTAGAGCACTGGCGTTGCTATTTAGATACAGGAAAGGAGTTTGAAGTTCACACTGATCATGCGGCACTCCGGTGGTTCCTGACACTGGAATCGCCCTCAGGTCGGCTGGCGAGATGGGGTATACGCATGGCTCCTTATAACTTGCGGATAATCCACCGAAAGGGCAGTGAGCAGATTGTGCCAGACGCGTTGTCGCGAGCTCCTCTTGTATCGGCAGTGTCGATATCTGAAACCAAGGACAACTGGTATAAACAACAATTTAACGGTGTCCTTAACAATCCACAAGCATTTAATAACCTGTCGATAGTAAATGGCAAATTATATCGATTTAGTAGGGCAGATGGAGAAATTGATCCCGAATTTCAATGGAAGGAGGTCGTAATGCAAGAGGATCAAGAGAGACTAATGAAAAAATACCACGACCAGCCTACGGCAGGTCACTTGGGTATCTATAAAACCTACCACAGGCTTAGGCAACACTACTACTGGCCGGCTCTGTACCAGTCGGTGGTAAAATATATTGCCGAGTGCGACACGTGTATGTCGACAAAACACGGCACCGGACCACCCATAGGCCAAATGAATACACCTAAAAAGTGCAGCCGCCCCTTTGAATACATCGCTTGGGACGTCCACGGACCTCTCCCTATGACTAAAAACAGGCACCGGTACATACTGTTGGTGACTTGTTGCTTTAGTAAATATAGTATAATAATACCTCTGAAGGAAGCTTCGGCGGCCTGCATGATACCACAAATAAAAGATAGGGTATTCCTAATCCACGGCATACCCAGGGTTATACTGTCCGATAATGGTAAACCCTTCGTATCCAAAGAAATGAAGAAGTTCCTAAATGAATACAATATTCCATGTATCTTCACAACGCCATATTATACGCCTCAAGTAAATACGGTCGAACGGTATAACCGAACACTGAATACAATGCTATCGGCCTACGTGGAAAAAAACCACAAGTCATGGGATGCACACTTACCGGAATATCAATATGCGATAAATTCAGCGAGGTCGGAATCCAGCGGGTTCAGCCCAAACTTTCTCGTGTACGGCCGTGAATTAGTGTCATCTGGCGAAATTTATACATCAATGACGGCAGCCGAAACTCAGGATGTTCTTTTATCACCGGATCTAGATGACAGGATGAATCGAGTAGGGCATCTGGAAAAAATATTCAAGGTGGTGAATAATAATTTACAAAGACAACACGATAAAAATAAGCGGTTGTACGACAAAGGACGTCATAATACCAACATAGAAGTGGGTGAAGTGATTTGGAAGAAAACCAGATTTTTGTCTGACAAGGGAAAAGGGTTCTCGGCGAAACTGGCCCCAAATTATGAACGGTTTCGTATTGCAGAAAAATTATCTGATACCGTATTTAAGCTAGAGTCGATGAATGGAGAATTATTGCCCGGAACGTATCACTGCAAAGATTTTAAAATCCAAGCAAAGGCTCCTTATAATCCGAAGGATACGAAAAGGATCGCCGAGAGAGAATAGATTCATATTATCAAATTGGTCACAGAACACTTGTTCGCATTAAAATACTTGGCGATAGATTAGGCCGTATGGAGTAAAATCACGTTCGTTTTTACTCAATTAGGTCCTTTAAATTAAATACAAACCTTGATCACATACTTTAAGTATTAGCAAATATTGAGGGTTAGTAAATACAATAATAATAATAATAATAATAAAATAGTAAAAACACAAGATAAATACCTGCGAGATGCGGATGCTCCCGTCAGCAATGCAGTGTGCGAGCCAAGTAGTTAAAAGTACAGCGAGAACTCAGTTCAGTGATTAAGCTTCTGAAATGTAAAGGCAAGTGTGAAATTGCTGGAGTGATTCTGTATAATCGTATAGAAAACCCAGAATCGTGACAGGACTGGTGCGGCGGTTAGCCGTTCTCAGAAGGAAGCATGGGAATGGATGTAAGAGAAGCACGAAAGAGAAGAGTGAATGATTTATTTCTGGTAATGTAGCACTGCGGACAGGGGGAATTGGACAGGGCTGTGAGAGGCGGGGGGATATCACTGTCAGAAGGAGAGGGTCCCGTATTCTTATACCCAAATACTCTTCGACCCAGATGGGCGAAGGCCGGCTCGTCTTTCATGTCCATAAGTTCCCTAACATTGTATGTCCGTAAATAAATTACGTGCGTAGAGCGCAACAGAGCTTGTACTAAGAAAGAGTTCCGTTGAAACTAACGCGAGAACAAGTTAAAATACATTTTTTTTAAAAATAAAAACATGGCAAAGTAAGGTTATGTCGGTCACAACATAGTGTACGGTTGGTGTACGGTTAAGTGAGTGAATACTTACAAAAAAATTTCGCACGATCCCGTAAATTTTTTCGGCGAGAAGGAGGGGCTGTAACGAAGCGCTCTTATCCCGATTGATCCAGGATCGCGTCGTTCTGGCATTAATAAAACGGTTTCCCGTTTCGAAACACATTTTCTCCTAATGTAAACAACACGTAAACAAAAGTGACGTTTGACAGGCATAAAGAAGAGAAGATCAGTACCATCGACAATAGACTCTCCGTAGTACATTGGAATTGACGTCGGCCGTCAAATAATTCTTTGTTTCCAAAAATAAATAATAATTTAATATTACAGATTAACTGAGGTCGTTTCGTAATAAAATAATTTATTAAAGTAATGACTTTCATTATGGTCGACGCAGCCGACGGCATCTCCTGCGCACGCGCATCCGTAACGTCGGTCTTTGCCAGTAGTATAAATAATACCGTAAACATTTACAGTTTTTATTAAAAATATATAATCAACGGTAAATAAAAAAAGTAATTAAATCTAGGTGCATAGTCCCTGGAAAAATACTTGGATTTATAAGTCCACAGGGGAATTAAAATACGACAATAAAATACGACGCCGGATAGGTTTTCAAAATTTGGCGGGGAAATAAGCCGGATTTGAGAGGAAATCGTTCGCTATCTACCCAGTGTTGAAAAATTGTTAATTCAAAAATCTACAGCCGTCTCGGGCACTAGAGATCCCGGAAAGGAGTCCCGTGTAATATTTAAGTGGGATTACGCATATTATTCCGGTGAGTTCTTGCTTGTGTTTTTGGTGCCGATCGGTGAATCCGTGTGGTGGGATAGCGGATGACTAGATTATCGGAACGGCAGGAGATTCGCCGAGGGGCGGGTCGTCCCAGTCCCGGCTTCCTGTTCCTATTCCCGCGGAAATCTGGTTGACTTTAATCCTGTGTTCTCCCACAGGGATCTCGGTTATAATTTTGAATTCGCCGCGGCCGACTTCCATCGCCGAGCCGTCGTGCCATCGTGTTGCCAGCAACTGCCCCGACAATCTCCTCTTCGCCGGCTTTCCATAGCCGAAATCATCGGGAGGGGAGCGATATCGGGACGCGCCTGAACCTAAGGAAGGCCCTTCTTCTTCTTCGTCGTCGCCGAAATCGCCGACTGCTCCCGTCATCGGACGAGCGCGACCTACCCACATCAGCGATACCGACGAATATGCCGAAGACCGCGGATTCCTGGAGCGGAAACCTCGGGGGAATCGTCACTGGAGGACCTCGTCCTTAACCGTTCCCGTTTAAAATCGCTTACCGCCCTCCTTTACTGTAAACTTGCTAGCCGACCCTGGATAGGTCTCATGCTACTCACTTCATTTTAATATATTATATAATTCTCCAATTGCTAATTATAAATTTTATCTTATTCTTTTTTCTATCTATCATCTCATCATCTCCGTCACCGGTTCTACTGTTGATCTTTTTTACAATGTAACTATTTCGAAATTCTAGGAAATAAATTATACTTTACTACTTTTCCGAGAGTTTTTCTAGCTATGGGAAAACTATATACGTTACAATATCTGCCAGCTATTTATTAAGCAGTGCCTTGTAAGCTTTCACAAAACTAAAGAGTACAGAGCAAGAAGTCAACAAATGTACTTAACGAGAAATGCTGAAAAGGAATTTTTCACAATTCCAAAAGTAAAAAGCACATATGCCCGAAGACAATGTTTTTTTATCGCCCCGAAAGGATACAACTCACTATGTATGTGAAACCACAAAAAACCTGAAAAATTATGTAACTTTTAAAGGTAAAGTAAAAAACTGGCTTCTAGATATTGGGCGTTCAAAAACTAAAGATTTTATTAATACTGTAGGGTGAATATAAAAAAAAATATGTATTTGTAAAATTGTGCAATATTACATATCATTTTCTTATACATAGGTATATATTAGAATGTATTGTTTATTCATATATTTGTATATATTATTACTTATTTTCCACTTAAATTTATTGAATATAATATAAAGTTTACTTTATTTTAGTCCAAAATTGCATACATATATTTTTCTACTTTAAATTTTACTTTAATTTGTGTAAACAACACATTTGTTAGATTTAGAAATATTTGAAAATTGATCACCTTCGTCAGTTCGCGAGTTACAAAAATACAGTTGGTATAACACAGCACAGCCAGAGACAGACCTTCTAGGTCTAGTTGGTTGTGCGATTTCGCCTCATTCGGATATGCTAGCATATTTATATGCATAGAGCTATGTTTTTCGCTATAGTAATATTCCTCATGTACAACAGTATGCATGTCCTTGTATTTTTTTTTCTTGTTCGTTATAAATAAAATTAAAATAAAATAAATAAAATAATTGACATTTTATAATTATCTGTTCTCATCTATGAAACATATTATAAACTATCAATTTGTCTAGTTTTAATTTTAGTGATTAGTGTGCGCACCAAAAAACATAAACGTTCCTTATTGAGTCTAACTTGGTACGGGCTTTGTCCGAGTTAGGCAGAATCTGCATTTAGTATATCTTTAAATTTAATCTCTAAATTAATAAATTATTCTTATTCTTGTCTTTGCGCTGCTAAAGAAGGTTGTTTGTTCGACATACGGACTATATTCTATGATCACATTAGGAGAGTAATAAATTAAAAATAATAACAAAAATAAATAAACAATTTTAAAAACAAATATTTTAAAGTAATAATGTTAGGAACAAATTGTAAAGTAATTGTTGAGATAAAGAATGAATAAAAATAATACTACAAGTGTTAAAAAATCTAAATCTCAAATAAATGTTTAATTATAAAAAAACAAGAACAGTATCATGAACACATTACAATCCTTTTTGTTGGGCAGTCGTGTAAAAACGGTAGTAATTCTGCAAAACAGCGTTGTTTGATCGAGAGATACCTTCATTCGTAGTAATTCGAGTTACTCTAGTAAGCTGAAATTTACCAGTCGATATCGAGTGGTAAAAGTAACTTCGGAGAGACAGCGGCTCCGAATCAGCTGTTTCAGCGCGTAGTTGTCAGTTTGATAGATTGCTGTCAGTCAAGTGTCATCGGCGGCAAAGCGCTCACGTTTTGATAATAATTAGTGTAAATAGTTATTTGGAAATGGATTTGAGACACATTAATTTTTTTTCTAGCGACAGTAGTTCGGACGACGATCGTGTAATAGTGGATTTTTTTAGTTTTTGGGCGATGACAACTTTTCGCACATTTCAGTCGCAAAGTGCTTCCCCACGTGCGTCCGAAATCGGGAAACAGATGCACTCGGTTGTTGCGCGATGAAACAAAATGGCATTTGAGGCATTATTGCCAGCATCGAAAATAAAGTATAGTTAGAATCCTGTGGGAAGAACTTGATTTTGTGGAATATGTCGGAGCTTGACGGTGGACTGTTTTGTCCACTGCGTTCACTTCACGGAGATAGAGCGTACATTTCGTTAAAACTTCCTGACGGGACGGGTTCGCCCGTTGTAGTTGACAGCTCTAGTTAGTGATTTCGTTATATTATCTACAAGATCGCCGTATCTAAAATAATAAATAATTATTTGATAATCATTCAACCACATTCACACAATAAGTATCTCACAAATTGTGACTTCTTTCTCCCGCAACTTATTCCCTATGCAACAACGAGCTATCTTCAATAATGTAATGTCCTATCTTAATGATTAATCTTTTTTTCTCCAAACTATTTTTTTTCCAAGGAACACTAATAAATCCTAATATCGGTGTTGCCAAAAAACGATTTTCCCTTATAACTAAATCAAGATGACAGATTTAAATTGAATACATACGTAATAATGAGCACCTTAGTTGTATCCGTCCTTCCTTCTGTGCGGCGCAGGGCGCGTGCGTGTGCGGCGCATGCGCGAAATGCGCAAAGGCAAAGACTGTCGGTTGGACCGCGAACCGCGTAAGCAAAACATTAACTCTGCGGCCGACTTTATTACCGACCGACGAGCTTTTACAACTTTGTACGAAGCAGCTGCTGCTGCTTTGCCTTCTTCATTTAATTTTCTACTTTACTACTTTCGACCACGAAGCACAAAGCATGCGTGGATATAATAATATGTTGAGAGTTTTAAGAGGATCTATTCCAAATTCGCCCGAGTTTTTACCAAGCTCTCGTTTTTGGTTCGATTCAATGACTAAACCACAGAGCTCCGAATTAATTTATTACTAAAATATGATACTCTAATCCTTTGTCTTCTTTCCTTTAAACCTAAACCCATTTTTTCCCAAAAATTATGTAAATCTTTTAAAGGTGTTTACCAAATTTTTGGATAGACATAAATTTGACGACTTTTCTAAAGCCAATTCATGGGCTGTATGTATTCTTTTAGTATTTTTTTAAAACTAAAAATATTTGTTTCTAATTGATGTATTACTATCACTATATTTATTTGAGTGCATCAAACTAGTAGCTAAAGATATATCTAAATTTAAAAAACCTGTAGAAGTACATAATCACTTGACTAGGTCGAGGAACAATCTACTATTACCTCGTCCGAACCTAGAAATTTTACGCAGAGACCCTAACTACGTGGGAATGTCCTTTTTTAATAAACTGCCACAAAACCTAAAAGACCTAATATGTAGGGAAAAGAAAATATTAGTTTTCTATTCGGAAGTCAGAAAGCTACTAATTTATAAGGAATTATATGAATTTTAATTATATTTTAATTTTAATAATCTTTAATAATCGTTTTAATGACAAAAATGAATTTTAATAATTAATAATAATGAATTTTAATAATAATCTTCTAGACTATAAATACCCCTTGTTCAAGTTTGCGTATATAATCTAACAAACATGACTTCCATCTATATTTTTTATCTACAAATTGAACTCTGTCTCTATCGTTATTAATTTATATCTGTATATGACGTGTATAATTTACGAAGTGAACTTTAGAACTGAACGGAAATGAAATCACGAAGGAATTAAATTGTAAATAATATTAAATGTACCTAACACCTAGTTTTAGTTTCGACAATCTGTAAAGATTTTTTGAAATAAATGAATTGAATTGAATTGAATTGAATTGATGTCAATATTTTTGCAAATAAATAGAACAGATTGTCAAGATAACTGTTTATTTTATTTGGTCGTTTTCACAGAAATTCTTTTTAAAGATATTTATTGAAACAGGCATATACAAATATCAAGGCGAGAATGTTTTTTTATATATTACGTTATGGCTGTAGTTATATATAACATACATATTTCATATGTAAAGGTTTATATAATTCGGTCACTTATATACCTATGTCGGTAATGAAGGAGCTACAACCGCTCTGAAACCGAGTTCCTGAAATCTACGTTTCTATTATAAATAGAATAAAACGAATTTACCGCGTGAAGTTTGTAGCACCCGAAGTTTCGGCGACATTGCAGCCGCCGGTGTCTAGTGTAGACTGGACGTTTCCAGACTCCCCTAGCCAGATTGGCTGAAACAGCCCGGTGCACAAACCGCCGAGTTCCGCCCGAGGTGTTTCCTCGGATCCGCACTTACTCTCCCAACTGTTAACGACCGCAGTTTACAGCCGCAAAAAGACTTCACAGCGGTCCTCATGAGGCCCCTCTTCGAGGGGGCTACCGGATGGGAGCTGGGCCGTGAGTTAGACCGACCTTAGAAACACAAACAGGGCATTATGTGCAAGATGCACGGAGTCATTAGGAATACAACCAGACAGATAGTGATTCAAAGTATGCAAAGTATATCGTTATGGTGTCCGTTGCGGCGTAATAATAATGAATGACTAGCGCGAACTCTGACGACCTGCGTGAACTAAGAAGCTAATGGTTTCGTGCAGCTTGGGCCATATGACCATGGTTTGTAATTTTAGGACGGCTCAACTCCCATCTATTAGTGTCCTCTAAGACGGACGAACCTGTAAAGGACTGTGAACTCTGCCTCCGGTTGTAAATCTAGTCGTTGACAGTTGAGATCAGTTGTTCCATTCTAACGAAACACCTCGGGCGATACTAGGCGGTTTCCGCATAGTGCGGCGTTTGCCAATCGACTGTGCACTACGGCGAATAACCGAGGGGAAACGTCTTTCCCTAAGCAGTGGGAGTGGTTGTTGACCTGATGTCAGCTACCTTTTAAGAGGCCAAAGGGCGTCACGGTCCGCGATAAATTAAAACTGAATGCCAGATTGGGGGATGGAGAAATCCTTCCAAATTTTGTAGTAAGGGAGTGAGGTTTGCCCGCTGTGTCACCTTCCCAGTGCCTCTCGGTAAGGCGTTGAACTCTTACCTGTTTGCGGTGGAATTATACAGTGGACTATCCTTTGTCCGTTAAAGTCTTTGACGTTCACTCCATGGGAGATAGATCGACCTGATGTGGTTAAAACTCCCTGGAGTCAATCAAATCAAATAATTTATTGTCCTAAAAACTAATACATAGTTGTATAGACAGTTGTATTACATTTACATTTGGCCGTGATATGATTGAATTCTTCGTTAATGATCAAATTCTTCTATTAATAATGAAAACATAAAAGGTTACGCGTAAGAATAAACAATGTATTATTGTAGAATTAAATCGAGTCTCACCATTTAGTTTACCAGATAAAAACACAGAGTAAGATATGTAGAAAGTAAGATATAGAGATGTAAGATATAGAGAAGATACGTAGAAATTAACTCAATAAGTAGTGATTCTATTACATTGAATATAATGAATAATGTAATGAGAAAATAAAGAAGGTTATAATGAACATAATTATTTCTTTAAAATACCGATAAAAATAAGTTTTTTTAGTATAAAATTAATAAATGTAATGTCAAAAAGAACAAAAACATGTGATGATTGTCAAAAAGTAAAATAAAATGTCTTAGTGATTATATTGCAAATAAAAATAGTCAAGATATAATTAATATGTGCCTACCTAATAATAGAAATAGTCGATTAAAAACATATTACAGAAAGAGACATAGTCGAGATGCATACAGTTTTTAGAGATCGTTAATGTCGTACAATTCTCTTTCAATGAGATATAGCTTGAGTTTGTTTTTTAAATTGGGGCATGTTTGCCCATTGTGATGACACTCCTAAAGCACTATGCATGTAACGCTGTAGCGTTTGTTCCTTTAGAGTAGTTTAGAGAGTCGAGGCCTGATCTTAGGGCCAAAGACGCAGTTCTGAAGTATGTTATTTTTGGGATTTATCTTACGTCACACATAAAGAATGCCGGTATTCGCGAACCACCACTTATGTATTATAATGCCTCTCCCATTTGTGTTATTTTTCCTGTAACATCGGCCGTCTGCGCGTGTTACTGGGCATTCCTGAGGATCCACTTGATTATTCACGCATCGCGCGCTGATTCATTCGCTAGGCGCAGGCGTCTATCCGCCGCGTCTGCGGTTTTTTTCACCCTCCGCACATGTGGGAGATTGCGGCGAGGGCCTATGATGTCACCTTGCGGCACGCCGCGTCGCCCGTGACCAACTGTCGCGCATTCCCGACTCCTGCTTGCTCATTCGGCGTCCGCCAGAGTGATTCACTCCTGTTTGCGAACGCATCATGACACCCTGGGGATCTTACGCTCACTGATTTATTCTCCCTTTTATATTTCTAACGAAACCGCCTCGCGCATCTCTTAATTCAACATGAATGTCACTCAATTTTCAACCGTGAGCGTATAGTTGTTGTTATATACGCTGTTTTGTGACGATTGATGACTGAAGTGATGACGCAACTGTGAAATATCGACCGACACTTCGACAGAGGAAAGTGCCGTCATCTAGGGGAGACTAGGTTACTGCCTTAGTTACTAGGCTACTAGAGTTGTCGACTACAACGGACGAGCCCGTCACCCGATGAGTCGTTCTATCTCCCTGGAGTGAGCGCAGAAGACTTAGGACAAAAACAGTCCACCGTCTAGCTCCGCCACAAACCCGTAAGAGGCCAACGCCTTAACCGCGAGATAGCCAGGAGTGTTACCCAGCGGGCTTACACTCACGCCCTTACTTCCAATTGCGAGCAGATTACTCCAGTCTCTCGATTGGTTACGAGTTCGAGGTCACTTGCGCGGTCGTCTCGCTTTCGAAGCGGTGAAACGGTGTATACCGAATCTATCGCGGACCGCGGCATCCTTTGCCCGGCTGTTCACCCAGGATCGGGTAGCCGATGGTCGTTTCAAGAGCAGTCGCCGTAAGGTCCGCAACCACCCCCGCTCTATAGGAAACAGTACTGCTTCCAGACTCTCCCGACTGTTAGTCAGAGTGCGCAATCGATTGGATTATGCCGCACGGTGCGCAGACCGTCCAGGAGCGCCAGAAGGTTGATTCCCAGGGGAAACTAACCATAAGGCCAGAGTCCTACCCAGGCTCGCACTTCATGCGTGGAGGCCCTCGGATGGGTGTTGACCCGTGAGTGTGACCAACCCTGAACAGAATGGGTCTTCGTGGCCAACTCAGCAAGGGCCCATTAACTCCCAGTTACTAGGCTACTAGTCTACTGCCGACTCAGTAGACTAGGCTACTATTGATTATATTTGCTCAACTCCGTAGTACGGTTTGGCAGACCTTCTGAAGCGGCGAATTGCAGATGGCGCTGCCAGCATGACGCCTGACGGACAAACTAATAGCAATTTATTTGGCCATAAATAATAACATTGACAATAAATGTCTTTTTATAAAGGATTGATTGAGTATAACAACCCAATGATACGGCCCGGTGGCATAGTGGTTAGGTCGCCTGATCTTACATTGTAAGGTCCCGGGTTCGATTCCCGGCTGGATCACCATTATCCGTTGGGATCAAATTAACGGAAATGCATTATTAATTCTGTCGATCGAATGCAATAACAAAACACACACTTGCATACATGTTACACGCACACATACATATAAACACGTCATAGTAGGTTGGTTGTAAGAAATTGTCATGACAATAAACCCGTCCATTGTGAAATTTCACAATAAAGAGTAGAAACAAACAAATAAACAAATGATAGCAATAATAACATTCAATTATTGAAAATGAAATGAAAGTGAAAAAAATGAAAATGAAAAATACCTTTATTGTACTAACAAAAATAATTACATTGGTAAAGAAACCTTAAATTCTATTTTAACTTAGTACAAACGGCGGGCTTATCGTTTCGCGATTTCTTACAGCCAACCGTGTAATATTTAATAAAAGTAACAATACAGCTCACATACATAAACATATACACATATACATACATCCAAACATACATACATATACATACATACATAAAAAAAATATATAATATAATATATGTATATTATAATAATAAATACATAGAAACTACAGATAAATAAAAATAAAAATACCTACTTATATAAAAATGCTACTTATATAAAATATTACTAAGTTCTTATGAGTCTATCCAATCAACAAACCAACGGAAGGGGGGAAGGGGGGAGGGGATAGGGGGAGGGTTGGTTCTTAGTTGATATTTTGAGGGAGAAAATGTTCTTTCAGTAACGCCTTGAAGCAGGGCAACGATGTTGCATGACGAATAGCATGCGGAAGCTGGTTCCAAAGTCGAGCAGAATGGACGCTAAATGAGTTGGTGAAAAAAGAAGACTGATGTAGTGGAATTGCTATGGTGTTGTCCTGACTTGACCTGAGTGGAACACCATGACTTCCTAACGGGGGAAAGAGGTCTTTAAGGTAAGGAGGTGCTATGGGACTATTTAGGACTATAAAGGAGTGAGAGGGCATGCAGATTTCTGCGCTCACGAATTCGAAGCCAGTGAAGTCCATTGCGATATTCGCTTACGTGATCAAATTATTAATGCCATCTATCGCGTTTTTTTATAAATAATAAGTAGAGATAGAATGCCATCTATTAATCTATCTGAACGTTAAAATGTGTAATTATTTAGTACTTAAGTCTGTATACGAAATTAAAATTAATATATCAAACAAAAGGGTATTAGATTGCTCAATGATATAGAACGTTTTGGCAACCCTTTTACGCCGGCGACACGCAGGTGGCGCTGATAGCATTGTCCGACGAAACTAATATACATTTATTTGGCCATCTATAATAATATAGATGATTTTTTTTATAAAAGGCTGATTAGATGTGAATATAAAAACCCAATAATTAACCCAGCAATAAAAATAATACCACTCATTTTTAGTGCCATTAATCGCATTTTTTATATAGGCCTATTACATCACAGAAATAATGCAGAGAGATAGATTGCCATCTATTATTCATGTATTTATCTCAACATTAAAGTGCGCCATTATTACGTATTGAAACCTGTATATCAAATTTAAAAATAACATCCTTATGTTAATAACATCCAATAAATTCGTTTGTTATTACATTATTATTATATTTTGATATAGGATAACGTAAAGACGTGTTTAGAACGCCATCTATTGTTACTAAAGATAAGAGAAGATTAATCAATGTTTGGAACTATTAAATCAAGTCGTTGTGACGATTGATGATCGAGGATGACTGCGAAATGTCGACCGAAATGTTGACAGAGGAAATTGTTGTCATCTTGGGGAGGCCTTCTTACAGCATTGTGATACTGGAAGCTCAATAATAAAAAGAAGTAAATAACTAAATTCAAACAGTTTCAAGTGACGTAGTAGGATCATAACTGCTGAAATAAAAGTCTAAAGTATATTCTGCTTAATGTCTCATTTGGTTGAACTCCTCAATGCCACGGGCGACTTGCACCAACCGGCCTGTTAACATCTGCTAAACGTTGTTAACTAACCACAATTAACAATTTAACAGCCGCTTATATTTTGATGATAACCCAACCATTTTCGGGTGCCGGTTATTTAACCACGATTAGTTGCGCTGGATGCCTCAGAAGCTTTTTTGCCGAGACCATTCTCGTGATGATGACGACTAGGACTACTTATATTACAATGCGCCGTGATAATATGCAATGGTTTTACTGTTATAACACGACACGTCTAATCGTAAAATTGACGATAGTAGGTGGCTTTCTAGCATAAACACGGCATAATATACGGATTAACTAATGCAACGCAATTAGTTCAGCCATTTCCGTTTCACCATCGCTACTGGTAACATTATTTTTCTCCGCGTAGGCTTTGTCCATTGAGGGTTGTCGATTACAACTGACGAACCCGTCGCCCCGGGGAGTTATAAGGACATCGAGCCATCCTGTTTCAGTCTGTCTTGGGTCGCATCCATCATCATCTTGGGTCGCTTGTGCGGCCTCTACCAGGTAATTACAGGTAATTATGGCCTCTACTAGGTAATAACGTCAGCGGTAATTCTTAGTCAAATTAAATGGCGTTAATATCACGCGGGATCGGGCGGCCAACGGATCGTTTCTAAGGTTAGGTGACGCCAGATCAGTAGCTACTCTCGCTTCTTAGGAAGCATACTTCTCGAGACCACCTCGGTTAATCGCCAAATTGCGCAAGCGTGGCTGACACAGCTTGGTATGCCGACCGCCCAGTTCCGCCTGAGGTGTTTCCCCGGATCCGCACGTCTGTTCCCAACTGTCTATGACTTCAAATTGCAGCCGCATGCAGAGTTCTCAGCGGGCTGAGAACTCTGCATGCTGAGAACTCTGCATGCTGAGAACTCTGCAACTGAGAACTTAATCTGGAAGGGCCTTCCAGATTAAGTCCATCTTCAGGGAGGCTACCGGATGGTAGCTTAACCGTGAGTTGGGCCGACCTAAGAAACACAGACAGGCTATCAGCACAGTATACCAAATAGTATGTTTACTCTCAGCTACAGGGCATTGCGGGAACAGGGTGCGAGGATCGTGGCCAGAGGGGTACGTCTCGACAAATGCCTTTGGTTAGCGTTATGCACAGGTAAAGGCTGGAGACTTTTTCGAACGTTTGGGGCCGAGTAGCGGACATCTGGCGACCATATCCGAGCCCTCACGACTCGTGACGTATTTGCTTCGATTTTAATTTTATTCGAAGAAAAGCTACTGTCTAGTATACTGTGCTATCAGGCTTAACCCGTTGAGTATGATACGACCAAATCTGGTTGTGAAATAATTATCCGTTGAGTATGATACGACCAGATCTGGTTCCGCGTTTTTTTCACTTCTTTGACGTTCTCATATTTATATTCATAATTATCTAATTGTTTTACAAAATGATATTTCAATATTCTATATTCGAAATTTCAATGCAATCATTGTGCAGTTGTTCTTTTTATGATTGGTGTAGTAGTTTCGTAGTTATAGTACTTTAAGTCGATGTCGCCGAAAATCCTGCAAAAGAGACAGATGCATCCATGAAAATACCCATTTACTCCAAGGGTAAAGCTACACGGTCCCGCTAGGTCCCAGAGTAGACTGACCCGTAAGGCTTTGCCCAGAGTATAATATGTGGAGGTAGGTTAACATCTCTCTCCTATTTCGCACAGTGGCGGATTTATACACATAGAAGTGGGCTTGCCGCGCGCCGCCTTATCAAGTTTGTATAGATTTGCATAAAGCATTTGCGGTAATTTATTGTCGGCAGGGAATAGAGCGGATCGCCGCGGGGAGTTTCGTTTTCTCCGGCGTCCACTTGCTAATGCCACGCTGTCAGCCGCACCAAACACGCGCGAGACGATAACCACCAGCTGCTGCTATTTATGCGCTGCATTTACCCAACAAAGCCAGGAAGGCATCGCTATTAGTTCGTCCTTGTCTATGATCAGATTGAAGCGCGAATGAACGCAAATCAATAGAGATAAACGACGCAGAAAACTAAAGAGAAATGACAGATTACAAGCTTAACATGATATCTGCGCTATGGTGTTGTTATAAGATATACTCGTTGCCAATACGTACGAGGCCCAGAGCAATCTAATACCTATATCAGTGTTTCTGAACTGTATTTTACATCGCGCCCCCCTTTTTGGTAGAAAAAAACTCTTACGCAACTTCTTTTAGACTGTTTTTGTCTTACACAGCTGTAACTGTAAACATCCAATAAATAAAGTTGTTGTGAAACATTGGCGAAAACAACATTAGTTTTAAGTTTTAACTGTTTTTTTTACTTTCAAAGCTGTAATACCTGCCTGATGTCGTTAAACGCATTGAAACCAAAAACAAATTTAAAAAATCGGTTTCTAGGTGGCTTATTACAGAAGGCAGAGAAAACATCAATGGAATGTTGAATATTGTATATTAATTTTTTGTATATTAAATTTTCGCATTATTCTTCAGTTTTAGACATATATTTTTACTTTCAAACATATTTTTACTTTTACTCTACACGTTAATAATTATTATCAAAGTAATAGAATTTCTACAAATTTTAATTGTTTTAATTTTAATTTCTTTTTTTTTTTATATAATAATTATTTAGTAATTTGATTAGATACATCTAAACAATATTTTATAAAGTCTGCCTTAGAACAGGCCCTGGCCTAGTTAGGCGAGTTTTATTCATTACTGTATCTCCTCGAGAATCAGTTTTTTGCTAACGTCTCATATATATATACAACATGATATGGTAAACTGTACAAACGAACTTGTGTAATACTATAAATAAATAAATAAATAAATGTTTCCATCTTATATCAACATAAAGTTTTGAAACAGAATAAATATATTTCTCTTCCGAAGCTGTAAATGTTTGGATTTTATATAAAGATTTTGTAATATTTTAGTTTTTTTTTGTTTTTAGATAGCCTGCGACCCCTCAGGGGTATCTTTGCGACCCCCTAGGGGGTCGCAACCCACCGGTTAAAAAATCACTGCTCTACATAATCAATGCTTCAACTAATAAAATGGCGCACCTGATAATTAAAATTAAAAACATTATATTAATAAAAGATAACCAATAAAATAAAATTGACGTCAATGACATCGTACTCATCTTTCCGCTGATAGTCTTCCTGCTTGATACATTAAAATTCAAATAACATCACATTACAATGGGAGTCGTCTTTAAGCATGAGAGCAGGATGGCGGTGTCGACTACAATGGGCGAACCCGTCACCCCAGGCTGGTATAACGATATTGATCATTCTTTCCGCCGTGGGATGAGCGTAGAAGACTTGGGGTCAAGACAATCTACTGTCTAGTTCACCAGCAACCAGCTAGAGTCCAACGCCTTACGGCGAGGCACCGGGATAGGTACCCAGCGGGCAGCCTTACCCCCTAACTACCAGTTTTGTCAGGATATCTCCATCTGGAATTAACCTTCAGGATACCTCCGTTCTCTCGTCTGGTTACAGGTCCGAAGTCAATTACGCAACCTCTACCTATTGTATTACAGTGGTATTTCAGTTTGATTTTATCGCAGACCTGGGCGTTCTTTGCCCGTAATGCCACACAGGATCGAGTGGCCCAAGGTCATTTCATGAGTGACATGGCAATAGGTCAACATCCACCCTTGCTGCTTAGGAAACAGTGTATTTCCATAGTCTTCAGACTCCTTCAGCAATTAGTCAGAATGCACAACCGATTGGCTTCGCCGACCGGTGCGCAAACCGTCCAGTGGCGCCGGGATGCAATCCCACCGGGAGAAACCGGTCCACCAGCTCTGAGGCCTCAGACACGGGAGTGTTACCCGGGGTAGCCTTCCCCTCGAGGAGGCTTCTGAATAGGAGTTGAGCCGATCCGAGAACAAAATGGATCTTCTAGCCCAAGCTGCACGAAACCGTTCACCACCCGCAGCAGAAGAGCAGTCGAATCGTCGGTGGTAAGGATCCGACCCTCGCCATTAATACCCTATTTTAAAAACGCGATTTTCCTGAATTAAACCCCCGGTTGCCTTAATCGGGCCGCGTCTTTTTCCAGATCTTTCGATCTTCGGTTACCGTTCGCGCAATAATTATCTAATCGGAGATCGGCGGATGCAGTTACACTGGTCTCTTGTGGCAGTCGATTTAAGGCCCAGGGACAGGCAAAAGCCACTTTTGTACAATTAGCATTCTTGCAAATAATTCTACTTTATATTGTGTGTGGGCAGGCAGACCGGCAGACTTAAGGTACGACGTAATCAAACATTGCTACCGCAACCTTCAATCATTCTTTCATACGATTGCCTAACAAAGAAAAAGGAGTGTAATGTGTTCAGGGTTCATCTATGTATGTTTTACGTTTCGTTATTCCACCATATCTTTTAAACGCTTGAACCGATTTAAAAGTGTCGAGGTATTGTTAGAATTATTATGTCATCCCGAGTGTTATAGGGTACCTTAACAGTCCAAATATCAAGTAGTCGTCTACATGTCCAAATGTCAATAAATTAACATTTATTTATTTATTTATTTTAAACATAACATGCGAAATTCATAAAATGATCATACAAGTAATGGTGCGAAGTAAACGACGACCCACATTCACATGACCATGCGCAGCGCATGCCCAACTAGGCCGAGTATAGCCTGTATCTGAGCATACGATTTATTTTCAGACTTGGGTGGAGAAGCATAACTGACGTAGGACACATACACTTATACACACACATTTACACATACACTACTGTGAAAAAGTCTTCGAACAGTTACCCGCAAAATAAAGGAGGTGTCGTATTTTTGCCTTTCGTCCGCAGATGCCACGGAGAACAATATAAAGACAAGTGTTTGGCTACAACAGTTAAGCACGGGGGAGGTTCTGTTATGGTTTAGGGGTATTTTTCGGTGAATGGGGTTGGACTCTTGGTCAGAATTCATGAGA
This sequence comes from Micropterix aruncella, assembly GCA_944548615.1. Classification (NCBI taxonomy): domain Eukaryota; kingdom Metazoa; phylum Arthropoda; class Insecta; order Lepidoptera; family Micropterigidae; genus Micropterix; species Micropterix aruncella. Next base: position 949,390 of record OX155968.1, read on the forward strand.
GACTGTATTCAGACGGGTACATGAATTACTAAAGCAGTACAGTTGTTGGATTTTTCGCCCTGAATGTCCTTCTTTATTGTGAATAACATTTTTTTGTCGATCCATTGCACTAATTTTATTCATTTTAATAAAATATGTTAAAGTAGTTCACAGGTCAACAGCAATATAAACAATTTTCCGCGGCAGGGTTAAACGACTATATTTCGAATTATATATTTTTTTAATATTCGCAGAGAGAATCAAAAACCATTTCATAATAACCCTTTTGCGACGTTCTCAATATGCAACTACTCAAAAATAACATTAGTATTAAATACAACCCCTTTTTCAGGTAAAGGCGAGAACCGCATTTTGTGAAAATTTAGCCATTGTCCACTCTTCTAATTGTTTCCCAACTCTGGTAGGTTGCAGAAATGTCTAATAAAGTTTTATGACTCCTCCGATCAATGAACAAGCCCGACAAAAAAAAATGAATGGGCTCACTTAGTTACTTTCATCAATACGACACCTCGTTTGTTTTGTGGGTAACTGTTCGAAGACTTTTTCACAGTAGTGTATATACATATACATACATACACACATACACATATATGTTACATTATGTTTATTATCTTATATCACATTTCTAAGAGATGATTTGCAGAAGATCATTCTCTGTCCTTGAACGACCTATATCGTCAAGAAGCCTTTTTTTTATTGAATAAAAATGTACTTTCATTTTTTTTATGTCGTCCTCAAGACGGTTGAATATTTTGGGTGCGATAAAATTTAATTGCCTGTGGGCAAATGATTAATTAACTCGGGGAACGGCATAATTCAAGCCTGCAGATGCTCTTGTAGTTCTGTGTTGCTGGCTTCGTGGTCGTTTATCTAGGGTTCGATGGAAAAACATGAGTGACTGTTTCACAAATATATCATGTTCATTGTCGAATGAACATGTATCTATGTGGATAAATACATAAACCACAAATTTTTCATAAAAAACCGTATAAAATAATTATAATTACAATACATAGTTCTCTTTCTGTAACGGCAGTCGTGTTTTTTTATATATGCTTTCTCTTCTCTTTCCCTCCCAATCAACACCAGTCTATCCCCATGAGCTTTTCGAACCATTAATTTCCTACGTCTCGTAGTTCAGTCAGCCTCTGACAATTTACCCAAAACTCCTCGTCATAATACTGATTTCTACTCTTACTCTTTCTGTGTCCACGGTGCATGAGCAACCTCTCAGCAAATATACAAAACTCGCCTTGTTTAGAATCGTTCAAGACTCATTAAAAAACGTATTACGTATTTTTCTAATAAGTAACCAGTTGTACCTTTTCTCTCTCCTTCCTCTCCCAATTTCCTCTCCTTAAGCATTCCTAGTTTTAAATATAGCAGTTTATATTTTACGCAGAATAACTCTTTTTTTTATAATGTATATTTCCACAACGCGCGCCTGTGCGATTAGGTTACCACTGCACTGTGCTATTAGGTTAGTTGCAAGATATTGCGATTGTGTACAAGTAAAGTATATTCAATTCAATTAAATTCAAGATATATAAGAGTATTAATGAATATTTTATTCACATAAAAAAAAAACAAAGTTTAGACCTTTATCTAATTATTCGGATAACATTTGTATATAATTTGGGTAATGCGATGTGATATTTGGTGCGGTACCCCTCCTTAATTGAAGATAATATCAATCGTGCCTGATAAAATATGTCCGAAGTGGCATTTTTAGCAGGGAACGCGGAATGGCATCCATTAAACGTCGCGTTTATGCTGAGAAACGCTGCATTAAGACAAGACGCGCATTAGGTACTCAGTGGGTGTTCATATCATTAGAGCCCACGTGCAAATTCAGTACTATAACGGCGTTCTCCGACTGACTCAGCTGATCTCCCAGTTATCGCCGATTCTTCGTGGTTGTAATATTTTAACTGCATTTATTTTAAATTGTTTCTAGTATTATAAATACGATAAAACGAGTTTACCGCGTGATGTTTGTAGCAATCAACGTTTCAGCGATGTTGCAAGGCCGTTGTCCATGGTAGACTGCCAAGTGCTGCCAATCATCATCCGTTGTACTGCGGGTAGGCGGCAGACTGCTGCTGTTACTACGCAGATTACAACGGTAGTGGGCCAGCGTGGTCGGCGCGCGAATTTTGAAAATACACACAACATGCACTGTATCATAATCATATCATAAGTTTTTTATTCAAAATAGTACGAAATCGTAACTTTTTGACGTCAATAATGCATACAAACATACATAAATGATATAAAAATTAAATTATTGTGACATTATAACAAATTATTGTGACATATAACGTGATATAAATCATCGAGGAAACCATTTTATTTCCAAGGGTCTTTGTCGTCTAGATAATCATTTATTTTATAGTAGCCCTTTGAGTACAGCTTCTTCTTAATAAATGACTTAAATTGTATCACAGATAAATTTTGCATGTCTTCTGGGACTTTATTGTAGAAGCGTATACATTGCCCTTTGAATGATTTTGTGGTTTTGGAGAGTCGACTTTTATGGTCAGCAAGTTTATTTTTATTTCTAGTATTGACACCATGCCTATCAGAGTTTTTTAAAAACAGTTCTTTATTTTTATGCACATACATTAAGTTTTCATAGATGTAATGAGATGCAAGTGTCAAAATATTGATTTCTTTAAATTTTCCGCGTAACTACTGTCTAGCACCCAATTTATAAATAGCACGGATGGATCGTTTCTGTAGTATAAATATTTTATCAGCGTCAGCAGCATGACCCCACAGCAAGATGCCATACGACATCATCATAGTATACATACTATAATACATAATCATAATCATAAGTTTTTTATTCAAAATAGTACGAAATCGTAACTTTTGGAGGTCAATAATGCATACAAACATACAGAAATTATATAAACATTAAATTATTGTCACATTATAACAAATTATTGTCACATATAACGTGATATAAATCATCGAGGTAACCATTTTATTTCCAGGGGTCTTTGTCGTCTAGATTAATCATTTATTTTATAGTAGCCCTTTGAGTACAGCTTCTTCTTAATAAATGACTTAAATTGTATCACAGGATTCATATTTATATATAACGATATTTTTGAATCCCGTGACAAAATAACTTATGTTTAATTAAACGCGTTGTATGGCGGACAGAACGTGTCCGCTTGAGCTCAGGGGAAATAGTATATCTCACGAAAGTGGATCTGAGTTAATCCACTTCGCCCACCTAGCTAATAACGAAAGCGGACTTCGTTCTTATCCGATGCATCTTAAACGCCACACTCAATCTTAACGCGTATGTATGTTTGTAGGTAGTGATTTAACTGGCTCGGAGTAAACTACGACGATGTGTTTCAATTAATTAGTACGAGTATAAACCCTAATAACTGAGTATAAAACCAGGACACTGTTTTTTGATAAAAACCCCTCACCTGACATAGATTCTCAAAGGCTGACCGACCTCTGAAAGCCAGGACATTAGACTCGCTGTTAACAGAGGCAAAACTTATATTATAGTCAATAGTCTTGTATCCATCCAAATACAGTTAGAGAGATATATATATATATATATATATATATATATATATATATATATATATATATATATATATATATATATATATATATATATATATATATATATATATATATATATATATATATATATATATATATATATATATATATATATATATATATATATATATATATATATATATATATATATATATATATATATATATATATATATATATATAGATTAGAATAGAATGTCCTAATAATGAACGTTTGAAACAAAAAATAAAAAATCTAAGAAATCAATTGCCTAAAACTAATGCAACAAATAATCAATATAAATAATACTAATAATAACCAAAAGCAGACAAACTAAAAGATAAATGCTCAATACTACAATGCTCAATACAAACTAAAAGATAAATACTCACATACGCAAAGACAGTGGCGTAACTAAAAAAAATACGTGTGGCACTCGGGGACTGCCGCGGTAAAGCTATTGCATAGCATTTTTTAACAACTTATGCAATTATAATTATTTATTTATTTTATTTATGCAGTATGATTTTTTTCTGATATCAGATAACTGCGCTCTATCGGAAAACGTTGAAATTATTCCGACTAGATTCGGAATAATTTAAACGTCTTCCGATAGAGCGCACGAATTTTATGCGATAAAGCAAAAAAACCGGATATTATTCTTTGACTATTCGAAAAAATTCGTAGATAAAAAGATAGATAATTAAATTATCTTTAAAATGGTGCAGGTTTCATAATAATACGCCAGATAGTATTTGCGTAGTAGTCGTTTTTGTGTTCAGTTAGACCTAATTTCACAAATTAATTACACTATGTAATATAAACAAAATCTAAAATATTCAAAGCAAAGAATATTTGAAAAATGTTCTTGTTTAACATATATTTTTTTCGAATCGTAAGCAGTACTCGTTTAGACGTAATTATCATTTTAAAATAATTAATTTTCGTTAAAAATTTTCTTCATTCGGTCGCCGCGCTGGCCTAGGCCCGCGATAAAAGCTATGCAATAGCTTAAAAATTGGCCCCGCACACGTTGCTCCATTTTGTAAGCGATGACAACGCATAAAAACACACTGTTGCAGATCACGTGTACACTAGACAGCGTGCCGCCAATCCCTACAAAACAATCACGGGAAATAGAGGAAGCTTCATACTACGTAGTTCTATAGTAGTCCAAGCGATGGTGCCACTTGTTTCTTCTGCAAAAAATCAGTACCGGAGCTCATTGAACCCAGTATTTTTATATATGAGCTTATATGAAAAGCTCTAATTGATATCAAAATATTATGCAATATTCATCATAGCATCAGGTTTCTTTGTCTACTGAGCCACTAGGTATACTGATACCGAGAGACTGAGTGGTCGCCGATCGTTAATTACCTTCGTTTGCACGTGTGCGCCTGTACTATAGGGACGCGAGACGGGTCACCGAATAAAATAAAGCAAATATTTAAATTAAACAAATAATTGTATTTTTTATCACGTTGATTACTAAGGCAGTTTTCAGGCCTGAAGATTAAATCTATCTTTTTTGAAGATTTTGGCCTGAAGATTAAATCTTAAATTATATTATTAAAAGATCTAATAATAGTATATATTATAAATAGGATAGAAAACGAATTTACCGCGTGAAATTTGTAGGACCCGACGTTTCGGTGACGTTGCAGCCGCCGTTGTCTAGGGTAGACTGAAGATCTGTCAGTCCGTTGTTGTCAGTCCGTTGTTGCCCATTTCGGAGTGTCTTACGGTGGTGAGAGATAAACTAAGGTCTGAGGACCTCCCTATTAGCTACGCCGACATGCTTCAACATTGCCTGACATCCTGCTACTTTCTATGGAACGGCGATTATTACAAACAAATCGACGGAGTAGCAATGGGATGCCCCGTATCGCCGATAGTTAGTGACCTATATATGGAATATTTTGAGGAATTAGCCATAAAAACCTCCAAAATTAAACCCATTCTCTGGCTTCGCTACGTGGATGATACCTTCTGCATCCTGAAAGGCAACATTCAAACGGTGGAAGAATTCCTGGGTCATCTAAACTCCATACACCCAAAAATCAGTTTCACCTATGAAGTAGAGAAGGACGGCTCCTTACCATTTTTGGATGTCAAAGTGACGAGGAGAAGTGACAATACTCTCGGACATACGGTATATCGGAAGCCCACACATACGGACAGATATTTGCATGCAAGCTCACACCATCATCCCTACCATCTACGTTCAGTGCAAACGTCGCTCGTGAATCGAGCACGCGATCTATGCGACACTGAGCATTTTCCGAAGGAGATGGAACATGTTAATGATGTCCTTAGTGGTTATAAAATCCATCAGTTATTTTTCTGTGAGTTTCTCCCACTGCTGAAGGGTGGTTTTTGTGGACTGTAAATGTTATTTACCTTCGCGTTCTCTCGTTCTTCCTGGCCGCCGAGTAGTCTCCCGTATCTGGTTCACACTCTATTAGATGATCACACAGTGAAAGAGTTTATTTCAAAAGAACGTTTATTGTCCTTCAATTTACTCGTGAGTTACAGTATACACTTAAATTATGCGCGCGAGTACGAGACCAGCCAAGGGCTGCCGTATGTACAACTATTATCCCGCCGCTTAAGGGTCGTTCATTCTCGACCTCGGTATTTTTGTGACTGTTCGATTTTCCAAAATCGTTCACTAGCCTCGCTAAAGCCCCGCCACTCTAACCCGTGATTGGTTAAAAGGCAATGGCGGCGGTAAGAGACCGGCCTACTGAGGGTTAAGGGGTGTGGCTTAGCGAGAGTACATATTATTCAATCAGGCTTACATTTTTAACTTAAATTAATCTCACCTTAATTGAAGGTAATTTTCTATAATATGTATTACTACTACATTATCATTAGGTTTATAGCGAAAATATGTAGATTAAACATTAACAATACATCATATTTAGTACTTAAAATTCCTTCGAATAGCTAGCAAAATTATAAGTATTTGATTTTATCCAAGCTTTCAGTCGAATAATTAATAGCCTCCTAATTACCTCAAACATTGCGATTATTTTGAGATTACCACATTTGTTTTAATATAAGAGGGTTGCGCGAGCGGCTTGCCGCGTTTACGATTTTTTGTTATCGGTCGACACCCTCGATATATCCACTGCGAGAAATGACAGGCTGATAATTAATTAGGGGTCTTCGGCCCTTAAAGACGGCGATATATTATTACCAGGACCTTTCATGGAATTTTGTCCTGCGTATTTAGTTAGGACTTCCTTGCGGATGATTTTAATATTTGAATGAGCCGTATTTTGTTTCAGTGTCTGTTATTTATGTCTGTTATGGGGTGGCTCGAGCGTGTGAAAGAGGAATATAAGCTTCTAAGAATCGATCTCTCGCGAACAGCTACCCATATTAGAGAATGCAAGTGATAATTCGTACATTTCCCCGCTCATGGCAACGTGCCATTAACTTATTTTACGAATTATTTACCTTAAATCTACGTTATTTATATCTATGGCTTATTCTATTCGGGCGGACAATTCTAATCTAACTAGTTTGCTTATTGACCTGCGATAAATTTTTCCGTCGATTTTTACATCTACTATCCTGACAACACCTGTTTTGTCAGGGTAGACTTCCGTTACTATAGCGCGAGGCCATCTTCCTCTTTCTAGAGAGGGATCCAATATTAACACCAGTTCCCCCACCCTTAGTGGAGGTTGTACCTCCTTCCATTTAGGTCGAGAGACTAGCATAGGTAGTACTTCTTTAGACCACCTATTCCAAAAAGCGTCAGCTAGAGCTTGGGTCTGTCTCCACTGTTTACGGTTACATAAATCTCCAATGGTAAATTTACCCATAGCGGTGCTGTTAGAGTGTCCTAACAAAAGCTTTGCGGCGTAAGTGGCTCCTGGTCTCGACTGTCTATAGTAATGTGCGAGATAGGCCGCTGATTAAGGATTGACTCCACTTCAGCCAATAAAGTCTGCATCATTTCCACAGAAGGCGCTCTTTCTTTCAATATGGCGTACAAAGCTCTTTTGGCTGACTTAACCATCGATTCCCAGCAGCCGCCATGATGGGGAGAAGCAGGTGGTATAAACCTCCAGTCAATCTGGTCGTTACTTAAACGTTCACGGATACGTTCATCGTCAATCTCTGAAACGACCTTCTTCAATTCGGCACTCGCACCTTTTAGATTAGATCCATTATCTGACATTATCACCCTTGGTTTGCCCCGCCGGGCTATGAATCTTCTTATCGCTTGTATTGTCGAATTAGTAGACAAATCATATGCTAATTCAATGTGAACCGCTCGTGTGGTTAGACAAGAGAACAACACGCCATATCGTTTCTCCACTTTTCTTCGTATAGTCACCTGAACCGGCCCGAAGTAGTCTACGCCTACGGCGTTAAAACACCTCGTATGATGCTGCAAACGTGACATCGGGAGTTGTCCCATCAACGCTGTGACTGGTTTTGCCCTTCTCATTTTGCACAGCATACACTGGTATATAAATTTTTTGACCGTTTGACGGGGACTAATTTCAAGTATTATGGGATACTTAGTGTCGTGTGGTATTCCCGGCGCATTTGCGATGCGGCCGCCTACTCTTATTAAGCCCCGCTCGTCTAAGTACGCATTTAAACCTATCAAACGGCTATTCCTAGGTAAAGTCCCTTTCACTCGTATAAGTTCTATTTCTTTCTTAAAAGAACGACTCTGCGACTCCTTTAATAATATTATTTCAGCGCTGGCAATGTCTTGTCCGTTTAAAATGCAGTTATTCGTGGCACCTCTACATAGTTGAATAAACTTCCTAACGTATGCGGCTACGCGCAATAATCTGCGATGTTGGGAGAATCTCGCGACATCTATTGTGCTCGTAGGTACAGCGTGTAGCGCAAATACCGCCAATGGTTTATACTCGAGGGATATCTTATCCTTTTCCCCGGGTTGATGGGGAACCTTTGCCGGCCATACCTCTGGTGGCTGTCTAAGGTATTCAGGACCATTCAGCCAACGGCTCTCGGGCGAGAGGTCAATTTTTGACTTCGCTCTCGTAGCTTCATCTGCAGGATTACTACTTCCGCTTAACCATCTCCACTCCTCCGGGGTAGTCAGATCGTCCAATACTCCCAGACGGTTAGAGACAAATTGTTGGTGGTCGGAGCTACGTGAACGTATCCACCAAAGTACGTTCATCGAGTCTGTCCATAAAATCTTTTCATGAAATTTAATTTTGTACTCGCTAGTGATTTTTTTCGCTAGTTCGGCGCCTAATAGTGCTGCTGTCAGTTCTAAACGCGGTATTGTCATTTTTTTTAACGGCGCGACTCTGGTTTTACTTGCGATAAAGGATGTGGTCGGTTCTTCGCCTGGTCTGGCTATTCTCATATACGCGACAGCGCACATAGCCTCTTGAGACGCGTCACAATATATGTGTAATTGTCTATTTTCGGAGGGATTCTTTGTTACGCCGTGATAGCGTGAAATCCTTACGTCCTTCGCCGAGCGAAGGGCATTTATCCATTCACCCCAACCTTTGAAAATATCTTGTGTGACCTCCTCATCCCAGGCTACACCGCTGGTCCACACCTTTTGCATTAGAATTTTGGCTCGGATAGTTATTGGGCTTAATACCCCGAGTGGGTCATAAATTGACATTACTACCTTAAGAGCCTCTCGTTTCGTTGGCACTCTCTGGCCCGTTTTTAAGGCGTCATCGAGTTTTTCTAACCTAAAATTAAATGTAAGTTGGTCACTTTCTGGCAACCATTCTAACCCTAAAAGCCGTTGAGAGCTTATCTCTCCTTTCTCCAGAGCAATATTATGGGTAGCTTTCCTTTCTTCGGGTATTTCATTCAAAACGCTTTGATAATTAGACGCCCAGCCCTTTAAGAAAAAATTCCCTTGTTGATGGATGTAAATTATGTTTTTTATCACGTTACGAGCTTCTTCTATTGAAGAAGACCCGAAAGCAAGGTCGTCCATAAAGTGATGGTCTGTGATAGCCTCCACTGCTAGAGGGTACTGATTCTTGAAACGTTCAGCGTTTTTATTTCGGATATAGAGGGCTGATGTCGGGGATGACCGAGAACCGAATATTAAAGAGGACATTTTTAGGATACGAGGTCCTATATCGCGCCGATATCCCCGCCAAAGGAACAACTGACTATAGGTATCGTCCTCGATCACCTTAATACGCATGAACATGTCCCCAATATCGGCGGTAAAAGCCACCGGATGCTCGCGGAACCTAAAAAGTATACCTGTTATGCTTTGATTATAGTCTGGCCCCGTTATCAGTAAGCTATTTAGAGATACTCCCTTTACGCTAGCAGCAGCGTCATGCACGATCCTAAGCTTGTTTCCTTTGGCGGCGCTACAGACACCCAAGTGTGGTAAAAACCATATATCAGTTCGGCCGGCTAATTTGGAAGGGTCTACTTCTTCGGCGTAACCTTCTGCTAAGTACTTGTCCATTTTCTGACAATAAGCGTCTCCATAAGTCCGATCTCTGTCCATTTTTCTCTCGACGGCGTGAAGTCGAGCTAGCGCCATAGGTCGGCTATCAGGAAGAACACGTCTGTCATCTCGCCAGAGCAACCCCGTGTGCCATACCCCGCCGTTTAACGAAGTAGTGGATTCTAATAATTTTTTAGACCTTACCGAGTCCGCAAGTTCTCGCTTTTTATTCGGCCAGTCTTGCTCTAATCTGAGGTTTTCCTCGAGTAATCTCTGAAGAGACGCGTCATTGCTACCGCTATCACTTAGGCAGAAGCTATGTAATGCGTCATTTTGCCTATCTACAGATACTCGTCCCACTGGAACCCAGCCCAGTAGTGTTTTTGACAACGATAATTCGTCATTAATGCGCCTTAATCCGCGTGAAACGATTAATTCCCAACAATTAGCCCCGATTAGTAGGCGCGGTTGGACATCTGATATTTTGTCGACTTTCACCGCAGTCAAAGTGTCAAAATCAGAGGCGGCCGCCGATAAATTTTTTAATTTCGGAAGGTTTAACGCCGCAATACTATAAGCCTGCACGTCGAAAACCTTACGGCCCAATTCCCCCCTTATTTGAAACGAGACTGTTTCAGCCCCTTTAGAAGAAGTTTTCATACTTCCTATACCACATACCTCCATATTGGTGGGAGGCCCTCTAATATTCAGCTCTTGCGCGACTTCGCGGTCTATTATAGAGACCGTCGATCCGCTGTCTAAAAGCGCGTAAACTACCTTTCTCCCCTTTGGTCCTATTAACGTTATCGGTAAAACTTGCAAGAGGACTCTGTTGTTGGCTACTGTATGCGCGACAATAGCCCCGGTCTGTGTTTCACCTTCGGCTGTTGCCGTAATTATCTCGGTTCCGCCGAGCGCCGCGTCCGCGGCAGTAAGTAAGAAATGATACTTAAATCGAGGAAACCTTTTATAGGCTGGGCAGTTTTTCCTGCCGTGCGAAGGTGCAAGGCATTTAAAGCATCGCTTAAGTGATTTTACGACTCCCCAGCGAGAGTCTAGGGAAAGTTTTTTAAACCTTTCGCATTTGCTGAGAAAATGATCGCCGGTACAATTTGGGCATTTCATACGAGACTGCTCAGTCATGTTAAGAACGTAATTTTTATGATTTTGCTGTTTATACTTTTTATCGCGCGCTACTACTTGATTTTTTCTACCGCTGTCTAATGGACCTATTCCCGCATCTTGCGAGTCTATCGCTAGTGTTTCTAGCCAAGATGCGAATCGTATGATAACCGGTTCGTCTGGTTTACCCTTTCCTTTATCTCCTAGCCACAATGTTAATAAGTTTTTTGGCAACTTCGCTATAAGAGAACCTAAAAGTTCTGGGTTCCATAGGTGCTCAATCCTATTTACTGATTTTACTGTGGCCACCAGATTCTTAACTTGGCAAGCAAATTGCAACAATTCCTCTGCTTCTATAAATTCAGAGAGGTCCCTGGTTTTACGTAAATCAGCTAGTGTGCGCTGAATAATTACATTTGGATTTCCAAATAACGTCTCTAATGTTTTCATTATTTCGCCAACGTTCGCAGGGGATAAAAGTAACCCTGAAACGCAATCTCTTGCTCGTCCGCGTATCGCGGATTGCAAGCGAAGTAAGTTTTGTTCGTCATTCAGACCTATAACTTCGGTGGACTGGTTAAAAATCGATTTAAAGGCTAAAAACTGAAGTGGATCTCCACTAAAGGGTGGAAGTTCTTTGTTATATTGCGGCTTCGAGGAGGCTATTGAAATTACTCGACATACCTGGCTTATTAATTTTTTGCTCGCGCTGTCATCGGACCCGTCTCCTGTGCTGGAGCCAGCGGCCGCGGCGGCGTCTGTGGCCGCCGCGTCCGCTTCGGTCGCGATTTCGCCGCCCGCTGCGCGATGCGCTGCTCCGTGAGGTGCCGCCGCGCCCGCCTCGAGCCGCATCCCCTCGTGCGCCGCGCGATGTGTTGCTCCGTGAGGTGCCACCGCGCCCGCCTCGAGCCGCATCCCCTCGTGTGCCGCGCGATGTGTTGCCCCGTGAGGTGCCGCCGCGCCCGCCTCGTGCTGCATCGCCTCGTCCGATTCTTCTTCTCTCCTGCCGCGGTATCTCTCTTCATTTCGTGGTTTTATTTGGTCGGGTTCACTATATGAAGTCAGCGGTGCTTGCGTCTCTGCCCACAGCGTAGTACGACCTGCTGTTTCTTCAAGATCGGCGTAACTTCTTGTCTCCCATTCTCCGCTTTTTTCTGAGCCGTAAGCTTCGGAAACTACGTCTAACACTCTAAGTGCGTGCTGACGGTCTGCTTCTAGCATCTGCAATTCAGCTTCTAAATCTGCATGTTGCACTTGAATCGCAGCCGCCGCCCCTGTCGCCTCCGATCTGCGTTTTGCCGTCGCTATCTCTTCGGTCGCACGGAGTTGTTCCCTTTGCGTTATCGCCTCTGATTCCAATTTTTTCTTTTCCGCGGCTACCTTTGCTTGTTCTCTGGTGACCCGCCTCAGCTGTTCTGATGCTTCTTTCACTTCCTGAACTCTTTCACTCCTCCTGCTGCTTTGTGACCAGGTCCGCCTCGATACGTTCGATTTTTCTGCGGTCGACTCCATCGTACAATTTATTTTTCAAGGTTCTTTTCTTTATTTTTCATCCGGCTGCGATGGATCACTTATGGTTATAAAATCCATCAGTTATTTTTCTGTGAGTTTCTCCCACTGCTGAAGGGTGGTTTTTGTGGACTGTAAATGTTATTTACCTTCGCGTTCTCTCGTTCTTCCTGGCCGCCGAGTAGTCTCCCGTATCTGGTTCACACTCTATTAGATGATCACACAGTGAAAGAGTTTATTTCAAAAGAACGTTTATTGTCCTTCAATTTACTCGTGAGTTACAGTATACACTTAAATTATGCGCGCGAGTACGAGACCAGCCAAGGGCTGCCGTATGTACAACTATTATCCCGCCGCTTAAGGGTCGTTCATTCTCGACCTCGGTATTTTTGTGACTGTTCGATTTTCCAAAATCGTTCACTAGCCTCGCTAAAGCCCCGCCACTCTAACCCGTGATTGGTTAAAAGGCAATGGCGGCGGTAAGAGACCGGCCTACTGAGGGTTAAGGGGTGTGGCTTAGCGAGAGTACATATTATTCAATCAGGCTTACATTTTTAACTTAAATTAATCTCACCTTAATTGAAGGTAATTTTCTATAATATGTATTACTACTACATTATCATTAGGTTTATAGCGAAAATATGTAGATTAAACATTAACAATACATCATATTTAGTACTTAAAATTCCTTCGAATAGCTAGCAAAATTATAAGTATTTGATTTTATCCAAGCTTTCAGTCGAATAATTAATAGCCTCCTAATTACCTCAAACATTGCGATTATTTTGAGATTACCACATTTGTTTTAATATAAGAGGGTTGCGCGAGCGGCTTGCCGCGTTTACGATTTTTTGTTATCGGTCGACACCCTCGATATATCCACTGCGAGAAATGACAGGCTGATAATTAATTAGGGGTCTTCGGCCCTTAAAGACGGCGATATATTATTACCAGGACCTTTCATGGAATTTTGTCCTGCGTATTTAGTTAGGACTTCCTTGCGGATGATTTTAATATTTGAATGAGCCGTATTTTGTTTCAGTGTCTGTTATTTATGTCTGTTATGGGGTGGCTCGAGCGTGTGAAAGAGGAATATAAGCTTCTAAGAATCGATCTCTCGCGAACAGCTACCCATATTAGAGAATGCAAGTGATAATTCGTACACTTAGGAAAAATGGATACGGAAAATATCACGAGACACGCACACGATCTAATACGGACGAAACTCAAAAACCGAGCAGATCAAGAGCATTCTTACCATACGTCAAGGGCGTGACTGATCGAATAAGTAAGATGCTAAACAGATTCGATATAAAAACGATCTTCAAACCGACCCAAAATATAGCTCGATTTTTGAGGCCTGTAAAGGATGTAATACCACTGCAAACCCCGGGTGTGTATAAAGTCGAATGCAGCTGCGGTCTAGCCTACGTTGGACAAACGAAACGGCCCATAGCCACGCGACTGACAGAACACATCAAAGCTGTTAAAAACGTTCAGCGAGAAAAATCGGCGATCTGTGAACATATATTGGATAGCGGAAGTAACCACTGGATGCAGTTTCAAAATCCCATTGTTCTATCCAAGGAACAATTCTACTTTCCTCGCGTGATCCGGGAAGCCATTGAAATAAGAAGAACTCCGAACTTCAATAGAGATGACGGCTACAAACTCTCTTCTACGTGGAACCCTCTTCTTAAAATGTTCCCGCCGCCGAACGCCGAACGCAAAGACGTAAAACAGGATACAGTGAGTGTTGTGTGCAAGACGGATTTAAAAAAAAAAAAAAAAAAAAAAAAAAAAAAAAACCCGCGCTCCGAGCCCGGCCCCCCACCACCGTTATAACCTACGCAGTGGCGGCAGCGGTTTGCGGCCTACCCGCAAAACAACGGACTGACAGATCTTCAGTCTACCCTAGACAACGGCGGCTGCAACGTCACCGAAACGTCGGGTCCTACAAATTTCACGCGGTAAAATTCGTTTTCTATCCTATTTATAATGTCAAACAACCGCGATAGTCTTCGATTTTATATAGTATATATTGAAAATGAGATAGCATAAATAATGTGCTTTTTCAATAATCTCCGAATTATAATGGTATATGTAACAAAATATTCTTGCTAACGCTAACTACGATTATACTCTTACTACGAGTATACTCGTAGTTGACAGTCATTGAGTTAAGACATATAATATCAATAAATCTAAACACCTAGGGATTATTATATATAGAAATCTTCCTTAATACTTTAGTTATAAAAGAGTGAGTTTTTTTAAACGATAGTTTTGCAGTAGTTGTATCGCTTGACGAAATCTTCCGTGGTAATTTCAACATATAACTTCCGTATGTTGGTAGGGTATCTGTATTATTTTCATTTCCTAATATGTCTGTGTATCTGGGGAATGGCGGCAAATGTTATAAGAATCTTTCGCCTACAAAAACGAGCGATTAGAAATCTGTTCTCAATATCTTCGCTAACATCTTGCAAGCAGTACTTCATCGAATCTGGTATCATGACTTTGTACGCCGCGTATATATACCAAAACATCGTGTATACGAGAAAAAATATCGAGACTACCTCAACTAACTCAAATATTCATTCGCATAATACGCGAAATAAAGAGGACTTGCGTCATTTTAAGGTGCGACTGAGTAAGGTTCGGAATAGGTTTCTCTGCCAATATTACTTATTTTACAACACACTTCCATTACACATCAGGGGCCTTGGGGAGGTTCACTTTAAGAAAAAGGTACAGGGTATTTTGACTAAAAACCCCATTTATAGCATTGAGGATTTCGACAATATCAATTTTCGCAGCTCTATTGACCTACCTGACTATTATTATTCCTTATTCTTTCTATTATTGACTATTTTACAATTGCGTTTTTTTTTCTTCTTCTAACTTTTGGTTATTGACTATTATTATTATTACTGATTTGTTTGTATTTGTGCTTTTTCTTTAAAATATCTTTCCGTATGATAATTTGTGAAATTATCCAATATTTGTTTGATTATTTAGTACCATTGTCCACATAAAAATTTTACGAAATTATGTAAGAATTTTGATTTAAAATATTGGAAAATGTTGTTTCCTCTATATAACCTAGAAAATCTGCGCTTGGATGTTCAACGTTCATACCTTACAATACCGACGGTCATATCTTATACCTTAATAGGTATTTATTTAAATATTATACTTGTTATTTGTATTAGTTTTGACATAACCAAGTGTAGGAACTCCTATCAACTGGTTTGAATCAACATCTTCGCTAGTCATACTTTTTTCTCACATGACACAGATTCAAATACTATTTGTGGAATCATTTTTGATTTATCACAAAACTCTCATTTTGACCCTGATGAAAAAGATTTTTTCTTTTTAATGGTTTCTCCGGTTCCGAGAGAAGTACATGAAACCATTAGACTTATTTTTTAATATTAACCTGATGCATCAATTTGAGAAAATGGTCCTCAATTGGAAAATGATGTGTTTTAAAAACTGAATGACATTGCAGTTATAGCAATAAAAGCGTTACGCTTAATTTAGTACAGCTTGCAGACGAAGCGAGTCTGAATCAATCAAGCTGCGAATAAGCATTCGGTAAAAGTTTTGACAGGCGAAAGAGCGGCGGCGCCATTGGCGAGAGGCAATGAGGTGGAAACTGAAGTTCTTTACTCCCGGAATAACTCCCAGCACAAAGCTCCAGCTCCAGGCGATGATACCAATTCGAATGAGGAATAACGAACATTAAAAATTGAGTCTGTTTATAACGACGCTGTTGTTGCCAGCTCGGAAAAGAAGTAGTCTTACACCCGAATCTATAGTCGAGTGCTTAACCCTTCCTTACCCAATTATTGCTCGAGCACTGGCTAATGCGTTTCTAATCGGTTTTGTTCTATAGACTATCGACCTCTAAGCAATGCTTCAGCAGTCGGAAATCTTTCCGCTTTGTCTGGCAAATACGTAAAAGTATTGGCCATAAAACAATAGTATTTTTATAAAATCGAAGACTATCGCGGTTGTTTGACATTATAAATAGGATAGAAACGAATTTACCGCGTAAAATTTGTAGCACCCGACGTTTCGGTGACGTTGCAGCCGCCGTTGTCCAGGGTAGACCGAAAGAGCTGTCGGACAGCTCTTTCAGTTTACCCTGGACAACGGCGGCTGCAACGTCACCGAAACGTCGGGTGCTACAATTTTCACGCGTTAAATTCGTTTCTATCCTATGAATAATATTTCTCTTTTGTAAAATGCTTCTTAATAAATTACTTAACTTTTATATTTTGCATAAAGAAGCTTTTGTTACATTTTCATTGCTTCTCTATTTGCTTTTAATACATAGGTTAAATTCCACATTTTAACTAATTGTCTGCCATAAAAAATACGCCACGTAATCGGCCATCATCTTGCTTTGTATTTTGATATTTCGATGGAAATCCAGTCAAGTCGTTAGAATATCCACAATATTTCCAAACTAATAGCACTACCAATCAAATTCAAGAATCAACAGCGGAAGGCTTAAACCCACCAAAGGGCAAGAAAATATGCAGAAGGCTCCGTAAACGCGGCAAATCAGAGCACTGATTCGTTTGATATTTCTAAGCATTGCTCAAGAATCATCCATGGTATACTGAGCTTGAGCCACTTCTTAACCCTTTTATGACCATGGGGCATATGTGTTCCATAAATTCAAAAAATCATTTTATAGATGATCGAATACGAATAATTTGTAAATTACATTTTTTCCATTGAAACAGCAGCATTTTAATATTAGAAAAAAAAATGTTTAAAAAATTAATTTTATTTTTATTTTATTTTATTTGGTACCCAAACAGAATATTGACAACACATACAGTGACATATATATACCTACTACAGTTACATGACTACATCAATATCCTTTTGATATGAGTACACAATTAGCACAATGCATGAACAATGGTTGATTTTTTTTTAAAAATACGTATAAAAAAAGGAAAAAAACAAAAGATACCAGAATTACAGTATTTTAAAGAGGGACGCTTTGAAGGAGCATAAACTATCATGAAATATATCGATGCGATTGTCAAGATGAAATTTGTTATACAGACGACATATACGTGGGATTACGTTATTTACTCCGGTATAGTTTTTTGCTAAAGGTGTTTTAAATAAGTCTGGGTATCGAAGACTTCTTTTAGTAATGTTAAATTGTATTTTTTCTATACAAGAGGTATCGATTTTATTATTTATAATTTTGTACAGGAACACTAAATCTGCAACCTGCCGGCGTTTTTCTAATGTGACAAATTTAAAAGCAGTCAGTCTTTCCTCGTAGCCAGTCAGATTGTACCTTTTATTTTCAAAATATCGCAAATGACAAACGAAATATTTTGGCGACTTTTTCAATTTGATGTTTTTTCTTTTTGTACGTTTTTTACTACGTATTATGTCTGAGTTAAATAATAATCATTAAATTTTGGAAAAAGTAACTGCATATTTATGGCCCACAGGGATGGGACACTTATATCCCATTATGTTATACAAAATCTATTGAACCAATTTTCACAAAACGACAAAGATGTTATTTACTTTGCCTTTTAATAGTTTTATATATCAAAAATTTCCATAGTCTACCGCAAAGGTTATGGCCCTCAAAGTGTTAAGCTCCTCTGACTCGACTATAGAATAAAAACAGGTACTCGAGCATTACTTAAGCAAGAGTAGATGCTTAAACGTCGTCTACGCATACTGGTGAGGGCGCTCACGGGGCATTGTGGCCTGAACAAACACATGTTCAACCTCAAGCTCAGAGACACAACAATGTGCAGGTTCTGCCAAAGAGCAGAGGAAACTCCCCAGCATCTCATGTGCGGGTGTGGCCCGCTGATGCGTAAAAGATACACCCACTTGGGTGGTCATTACCTCCAACCGGAGGAGGTAAAACAATCTGGCGCCAAAAGCCTGCTGCGGTTCTTAAATGACACGAGGCTTAGCGCAGAACTATAGTAGTTGGCGAACACAATAGATCAGCAATGGTCGCAGTGTTACAAGGCTCATAAAGACCTTAGAAAAACCCCACGCAACAAATTAAAAAAAGCGTCGTCTATAGATTCGGGTCTTAAGAAGACAGCTGGATATAAGTCGAAATGAGAACTTGATTTATTGAATTTTATTACTTTCATTCATATTACTACCAAATAAGCTGCAGACATCTATGGAGGTGCAGTGTGGATTTTGGCGCGGGGCGCGCTGTTCGCTTTCAACACAATCGCGCTCAACTTCCGGAGCAATTTTAAAATGCTGTAATTCAATCTGAGACGGCAGACGCATAAGACGTTTTGCTACTGCGCCGCAACAGGGCCTACCAACCTCGCACCAGACATGTTTTAGGGTTCCGCACCGAAGCGTGCGTTCGTAACCCGTGAATGTTATAACGGATGTCACCATTTACAACGCCAGGACTGATCTTTCAGGTCTCCGCGCATCCTCGTGATTTGGTTGTTGTTGGATCCACGATTAAGATATGGATAACATGTGATGGGCGGCAGTCATAATCTCTATACCAAGGGGAGAATGGGCAATTTTGAATGAAAGTTGTACTTTATATGAATGAGTTTGTATGAAAGTTGTATACCCAGAGTGTAACAACTAGGGACATGACAATTAATTGTGTAAAGAAGTAATAATATAAAAATTCAACTCATACAAATCCGATGTTTTGAACATCTGGATGATTTTAAAAAAATAACTAGTATATGAAATAGTTCTTTAGACTTAGTTAAATAGGACTTTATTATGTAAATAGGACTTTATTATGTAAGATTAGCATTTCTTTAAAGCCGAAGTCGTTATTTGAATCAACAGTTCAAATAAAATCCAGACGTAAAGCAAAACTCAATCAAGACTATCAATCAATCAATATTACAGCCTAAAAGTAAAACGTGGGTCACATGTATAAAGAAAACATTTCAACGTAAAACGAAGAAATGACAAATGCCCAGGCGCATGTTATCTACCACCCATACAGTGAACATATCACTGTCTTGCTTATTTAATATGCCCCTTTAATCCATAAACTTCCTTAGACAACCCTAACGTATAACAGAAGAATGCCGACGGCCCAGGCGCAAATTCTTACCTGACACCCGCATTCTGATCGTCTATGTCTATCGTACGTATTCGCTCTTTCACTGTCATCCATAAACTTATTTACTATTTTAGCTTTCGGGTTAAAATAAAAGTACTCACTCGGTACTATGCAGTTATATTTAATATTAATAGTTGATATTGATATGCGTTTATAGTTTGTGATATTTATATATATATATATATATATATATATATATATATATATATATATATATATATATATATATATATATATATATATATATATATATATATATATATATATATATATATATATATATATATATATATATATATATATATATATATATATATATATATATATATATATATATATATATATATATATATATATATATATATATATATATATATATATATATATATATATATATATATATATATATATATATATATATATATATATATATATATATATATATATATATATATATATATATATGTAGCGACGCTACAACCCCAACTATAAAGTTTATTTTTATTTTGATTTAATGGCTGGCTGAGAACGAGCCCAGCAATATTATTTCGTTCTATTAAAAAGTGGATACATTCAAATTTTAAAAAACAAATTTTCGAACTGTCATTCTGTACCTTGACAAGAGACGATTCAACTGAAAGAAATTACGCTCGCGTTATCACGTATTATTGTACATTTTTGTAAAGAGAAAAAATATATTTTACACAACAGTTTATCGCGGTTTTTTACTATCACGTTCTTCGACACACGAAAGAGTCGCGAAATTGGTGACCCCGACGTGATTCCCAAAGGGGGGAATGATGTAGCGACGCTACAACCCCAAAAATAAAAATAAACTTTATAGTTGGGGTTGTAGCGTCGCTACATCATATATATATATATATATATATATATATATATATATATATAGTTAATATTTGATTGGTTTTTTGTAAAATCTTTTTTTAAAGAATTCGTTTAAAGGATGACACTTTGATGAAAAAATAAAAATAATAAAAGCCACTTACATAGCTGGAAGGTTTTCCCGGACTGGACTGGGAAATGCTTATTGTTTAAACGAGATGTATTCTTGGATGAGTACCACTTTCGACGGTACACTGTAGGTTTAATGGGATCCCTTTATCGCTAGCGAACGATCACCCTTCATCCACCATCCACATCTCAAAAACAAAGCGTATCCTTTTGCAAACCAAAATAAAATGTCTTTATTAAAGACAAATTTAAGCAAAAAACAATGAAAAAAATCACAATCAATCGTCTCTTAAATGCGGAATGACATTTCGAAAATTCGATTTGAAATTCGAATATATCCACTCTTTAAAAGGACGATATACGATTGCTGGGCTCGCTATCAGCCAGCTATTAAATGAAAATAAAAATAAAATACATCATTTGCTCGTTCCCATGAAATAAGATATAAATCGTAATTTCTGGTCGAGAAGTTTATACTTAAGGCTATATGATATTTACAAGAGTTCAAAACATAAGATAAAATTGTATAATATTGTTAATATTTGATTGGTTTTTTGTAAAATCTTTTTTTAACCCTTAAATTGGCAAGATTCTTTTTTTCTAAAATCTGACAATTTCTTGTTATTTTCCTAGTCTATTGTGATCCTAAATCCTTAAAAAAATGTAAAAAAAAATATATTTATTCTAGTTTTTGCGAAAATTGATGTACTACACAGAGTACCTTGCCCGTTACTGAACGAACTACATCATCATGTGTCTGTACTCCGTGGAGTACTCTGCCAAGGATGAAAAAGAAGAATTTTAGAAAATAATACCATTTTTTTATAAAAACAAAATAAACTTCATACCAAATAATTACGTTAAGGTTCTATTTAGCATGGAATTGACTACAACAAAGCATAAATGCAAATTGCACTTGACGCAATAGACTTTTGTTCTACCGTCTTTGCAGAACCTACAGCGTGATTGCTTATCTGCAATTTCTGGAAAGTGGCCGACGGAATCATACCTGACACTATCCACCGGCCTTACAGCCGTCGGTTTCAAGATTTTTCTCTCATCCTTCAGCCTATGCATATTCCCATTCTTGGGCATCTTTCCAGCATAACAAAGTCCTTCAACAAGTTCAAGTCGGAATTCTTTCAGTGACTTCTTTGGTCTTTTATCACGCCTGTACAAAAGCCATCCGTTGTTGATGCACATGTCTAGCAGCTGTGCAAATATGATCAAGTACCATCTTCGGCTTTTGAATGAGATCCTATAGAGGGATATAAGCATATCTGCTAAATCCACCCCTCCCATATGCTTATTATAATGTTTTACCACCTGAGGGCAATCAACGTCAATTCTTCTTTAGTCATCTTTTGAATACCTTCGTGTCTTTTCCATAGGATGAGAGTCCACAAATGAACTGATCAACGTTACTGCCTTGTTGTCGTTCCATTTCACGACAGCCAATTTGTTAGTATTGCACACAACTTGCGTACTGTACCCTCTAGGTTTTTTCTTCATTTCCTTGTCTGAGGTTAACGGCGAAGGCAGTGATTGAATTGAGTTCAGTGTTGGTATCGCATAGTAATTGACAGTAGACGAGGATGGAAAAACCTTTTGAAACGTTGATGTTAGTGGTATTTCATCGAGGATATAATCAGAAGCATGTGTTGGTGGTATTTCATTGAGGCTATCATTAGAAGCGTTATCAAGATCGCTATTCAAGAGGTCAAGTCGTTCATATAAGGAGTCCAAAGAGGGTGGGTCAGAGCTGATGTAAGACGCTGATCGTGGCATGAAAGTTGGCTCCACATCAGAATCAGAACTATCATCGGAGCATGCATTTTCAGCCGGAGCCAAAGCCAAAATTCTATGCGATCTTTTTAAGTTCAAGCACTATAGAAAAAAAAAAACAACATGCTGTAGATTACCAAACCACATTCATGGATCAATCAAAAAAAGAAAAAAAATCGATATATATATATCGTTACCTAGTTGGCAGTGTACTCCGTGTATACCGGACCCGTTTATGAGTATTTTACAATGCACTTGGCAACGGTATTCAGAGAGTACACCCATGATTTTGATTCTATAAAGAAGTTAATATCGAGTGTTGACACGAAATAACTACTGAATAGTAGAATTTACAATATTTCCTTGCCAAATAAAGCTACACAAATACTGTTCTCATGAATAAAACATTAAAAAAATAATAACAAACTTACATGTCGCGCAGGAGCAGCCGGCCGCTTAGGATCCATTTTGATTATGACAGATAATTGTGAATTTTGCCAGCGATAGTATTATTTTTACCAAATTAGATTATATTAGCAATCCTTTTAAATTGCAAAATAGTATTTTTTTTAAATATTTACGGCTCTATAATTTTTCAAAGTGAGTGTGTTTCGTGGAGTACGCTGCCAATTTAAGGGTTAAAGAATTCGTTTAAAGGATGACACTTTGATGAAAAAATAAAAATAATAAAAGCCACTTACATAGCTGGAAGGTTTTCCCGGACTGGACTGGGAAATGCTTATTGCAATCTTAAAAAAAAGATTTTACAAAAAACCAATCAAATATTAACAATATTATACAATTTTATCTTATGTTTTGAACTCTTGTAAATATCATATAGCCTTAAGTATAAACTTCTCGACCAGAAATTACGATTTATATCTTATTTCATGGGAACGAGCAAATGAAGTATTTTATTTTTATTTTCATTTAATAGCTGGCTGATAGCGAGCCCAGCAATCGTATATCGTCCTTTTAAAGAGTGGATATATTCGAATTTCAAATCGAATTTTCGAAATGTCATTCCGCATTTAAGAGACGATTGATTGTGATTTTTTTCATTGTTTTTTGCTTAAATTTGTCTTTAATAAAGACATTTTATTTTGGTTTGCAAAAGGATACGCTTTGTTTTTGAGATGTGGATGGTGGATGAAGGGTGATCGTTCGCTAGCGATAAAGGGATCCCATTAAACCTACAGTGTACCGTCGAAAGTGGTACTCATCCAAGAATACATCTCGTTTAAACAATAAGCATTTCCCAGTCCAGTCCGGGAAAACCTTCCAGCTATGTAAGTGGCTTTTATTATTTTTATTTTTTCATCAAAGTGTCATCCTTTAAACGAATTCTTTAAAAAAAGATTTTACAAAAAACCAATCAAATATTAACAATATTATACAATTTTATCTTATGTTTTGAACTCTTGTAAATATCATATAGCCTTAAGTATAAACTTCTCGACCAGAAATTACGATTTATATCTTATTTCATGGGAACGAGCAAATGAAGTATTTTATTTTTATTTTCATTTAATAGCTGGCTGATAGCGAGCCCAGCAATCGTATGTCGTCCTTTTAAAGAGTGGATATATTCGAATTTCAAATCGAATTTTCGAAATGTCATTCCGCATTTAAGAGACGATTGATTGTGATTTTTTTCATTGTTTTTTGCTTAAATTTGTCTTTAATAAAGACATTTTATTTTGGTTTGCAAAAGGATACGCTTTGTTTTTGAGATGTGGATGGTGGATGAAGGGTGATCGTTCGCTAGCGATAAAGGGATCCCATTAAACCTACAGTGTACCGTCGAAAGTGGTACTCATCCAAGAATACATCTCGTTTAAACAATAAGCATTTCCCAGTCCAGTCCGGGAAAACCTTCCAGCTATGTAAGTGGCTTTTATTATTTTTATTTTTTCATCAAAGTGTCATCCTTTAAACGAATTCTTTAAATATATATATATATATATATATATATATATATATATATATATATATATATATATATATATATATATATATATATATATATATATATATATATATATATATATATATATATATATATATATATATATATATATATATATATATATATATATATATATATATATATATATATATATATATATATATATATATATATATATATATATATATATATATATATATATATATATATTATCTTTACACCTCGTATATAAATAATATAAACAACCGTATTTTTAAATAAAACGAAGTGAATAAAGTATGTTTTATCAAGAAATATGTAATATTGAATAAAATATATTACAATTTTAACACTCTATAACTATAATAACTTTTTCAGCCACGTATTTCAGCTTAGCTTGTCTTAACCCCTCAAGCCCCGATTGGCCGATATCGTCCACAAAACGATTCAGCGTGACGGCCCCGTTTTAATTTAATTTGTTTGATTTTATTATGTTTTATTATGTTAATATGTTTCATTTTAATTATATGTACAGTGGTTTGGCAGTAATTAATGTTTTGGTGAGACAGTGTCGTAATTCAATTTTTTTACTAATTTTTACTTAATTTTTTTGGGACAGCAACTTGTCAATCGGCTGAGGGTCCGAGGCCTGATGGGTGAAATCAAATGTTACACTTGTAATAAGCTTTCGTGGCAGAATAGTTGCAACAAACTTCGCAAATGTACACGAGTTTAGCCAATACATTTATATTAATTACAATTAGACAGGTAGGCTAAATAGAACAGATAATAATGTAACCAATGACGCTTATATGTTACGCTGGATCATTTCGGGTTGATAAGGTACGGAGCCATCGGCGCGCGATTAAAATTTGCATTTGACTGATTTATTACAAGCTTTATTTAAACTTGCTATGTTCGTATGTAAGTTATCCGTTTCAAAATTTGCTAAGCATTTTTGAACCACTTCCTGGTATCCGATTGAGCTGAAATTTTGCATGCTTATGTAAGTTCGGTGACAATACAATAATAATATACCATCGAGCTGATTTTATGACGGAGCCGGGATACAGGGACTGGAAATCCCTGATGGCAAATGGTAGGTAGGACAGTCGAATTTGGGCTAGTGTGTTTTGTTATCATGAGTACTTTCTATTACACATCATGACGATGGTCTGAAGATGGAGCCGGTAGATTGCCACTGGAACTCTTTTATGGAAAGTTCTAAGATAGTCGAGTTTGGGCTCGTTTGTTTTGTTGTCATGAGTACTTTTCGTTACTCATGATGACGAGGGTTTGAAGATGGAGCCGGGAGATTGCCACCGGAACTCCTTGATGGAAAGTAAAGCTTGTTTTTTTTTTAAATATACGTTTTATGTATTTATCCTTCTGACTCAACCCCAGTTATGTCATTCTGGGTCAGGGAACTGAGAATCCCTGTCATAGTCGCCTAAGAAAATCCAGGCCGCGGTCCTCGAGTTGAGAGCGCAGGCGGAGGGCCAGAGCGTCGCTCCCGTCGGACACGGCTATTTGCTCTGGAAATAGTCACGCGCGTTTATGGGGGATTTTTACCCGACACGGGAGGAAGTTATCTAATTGAAAAAGTTGTGTATCCTGTGTTGCCCCTGGCTTACCCCTCCCTCTTGGAGGAAGATGACAATCCTGCTCGGGGGTGGGAATTTAAAAATTCTTCTGTCGCCGCGCCCGAACGACCGTCTCATCTTTCGCTTTGATATAAATGAGTAAACTCGATAATGAGAAATTTCATTATATTCCCCGAAATATCATTTGAAAACTGTTTCCTCGCTTTGCTGTTTAATGAAGCGAGAGAGAGTATGGGCAGTAATGCCGGGCGCTGCGGCTGAGGGTATATAGATGAAAGGTTCCGGGTCCGATTCCCAGCTGGGTTTCCATTGGGATGAATTTAACGGAATTGCATTTTAAGGCGACGATGTAGGTAAATTTCGAAAATTACATTTTTTGGCAATTTTTGAACAGTCATACTGAAATAACTGATGATGTTAGCCAA